>JAPQWS010000036.1:335000-337500 GCA_028651295.1 Catharanthus roseus
GTTTAGGGTTTGGGTTTAGGGTTTAGGGTTTGGGCTTTAGGGTTTAGGGTTTAGGGTTTAGGGTTTAGGGTTTGGGTTCAGGGTTTAGGGTTTAGGGTTTAGGGTTTTGTGATTCAAGGTTTTATGGTATAGGGTTTAGGGTTTAGGGTTTGGCTTTAGGGTTTGGGTTTAGGGTTTAGGGTTTAGGGTTTAGGGTTTTGGGTTTAGGGTTTGGGCTTTAGGGTTTAGGGTTTAGGGTTTTGGGTTTAGGGTTTAGGGTTTTGTGATTCAAGGTTTTATGGTATAGGGTTTAGGGTTTAGGGTTTGGCTTTAGGGTTTGGGTTTAGGGTTTAGGGTTTAGGGTTTAGGGTTTTGGGTTTAGGGTTTAGGGTTTCGGGGTTGGGGTTTAGGGTTTAGGGTTTAGGGTTTTGTGATTCAAGGTTTTATGGTATAGGGTTTTGGGTTTGGGTTTTTGGGGTTTAAGGTTTAGGGTTTCAATGTTAGGGTTATAGGTTTTCCATGTTTGGGTTCTAGGGTTTAACCCTAGAGGGTTTAGGGTTAAGGGTATGGGGTTTAGGGTTTTCAATTTAGGGTTTTAGGGTTTGTCCATTTAGGGTTTAGGGTTTAGGGTTTAGGGTTTCAGGGGCTTAGGGTTTGGGTTTAGGGTTTAGGGTTTAGGGTTTGGGATTTAGGGTTTAGGGTTTAGGGTTCAGGGTTTAGGGTTTGGGGTTTAGGGTTTAGGGTTTAGGGTTTGGGGTTTAGGCTTTAGGGTTTATGGTTTTGTGATTCAAGGTTTTATGGTATAGGCTTTAGGGTTTCGGGTTTGGGTTAAGGGTTTAGGGTTTAGGCTTTAGGGTTTAGGGTTTAGGGTTTTGGGTTTAGGGTTTAGGGTTTGGGTTTAGGGTTTAGGGTTTAGGGTTTTGTGATTCAAGGTTTTATGGTATATGGTTTAGGGTTTAGGGTTTGGGTTTAGGGTTTAGGGTTTAGGGTTTAGGGTTTGGGGTTTAGGGTTTGGTTTTAGGGTTTGGGTTTAGGGTTTAAGGTTTAGGGTTTGGGCTTTAGGTTTTAGGGTTTGAGCTTTAGGGTTTAGGGTTTAGGGTTTAGGGTTCAGGGTTTAGGGTTTAGGGTTTAGGGTTTAGGGTTTAAGGTTTTGTGATTCAAGGTTTTATGGTATAGGGTTTAGGGTTTAGGGTTTGGGTTTAGGGTTTGGGTTTAGGGTTTAGGGTTTGGGCTTTAGGGTTTAGGGTTTAGGGTTTGGGTTCAGGGTTTAGGGTTTAGGGTTTAGGGTTTTGTGATTCAAGGTTTTATGGTATAGGGTTTAGGGTTTAGGGTTTGGCTTTAGGGTTTGGGTTTAGGGTTTAGGGTTTTGGGTTTAGGGTTTAGGGTTTCGGGTTTGGGGTTTAGGGTTTAGGGTTTTGTGATTCAAGGTTTTATGTATAGGATTTAGGGTTTAGGGTTTTGTGATTAAAGGTTTTATGGTATAGGGTTTAGGGTTTAGGGTTTAGGGTTTGGGCTTTTTGGGTTTTAAGGTTTAGGGTTTCAATTTTAGGGTTATAGGTTTTCCATGTTTGGGTTTTAGGGTTTAACCCTAGAGTGTTTAGGGTTAAGGGTTTTAGGGTTTAGGGTTTAGGGTTTTGTGATTCAAGGTATTATGGTATAGGGTTTAGGGTTTGGGCTTTTTGGGTTTTAAGGTTTAGGGTTTTAATATTAGGGTTATAGGTTTTCCGTGTTTGGGTTTTAGGGTTTAACCCTAGAGGGTTTAGGGTAAAGGGTTTTAGGGTTTAGGGTTTAGGGTTTAGGGTTTAGTGATTCGAGGTTTTATGGTATAGGGTTTAGGGTTTAGGGTTAGGGTTTGGGCTTTAGGGTTTAGGGTTTAGGGTTTGGGCTTTAGTGTTTTGTGTTTAGGATTTAGAGTTATGGGTTTAGGGTTTAGGATTTTCGGTTATAGGGTTTAGGAATTAGGGTTTAGGGTTTGGGGCTTTGGTTTAGGGTTTATTTTTTTATCTTTTAGGGTTTAGGGTCTAAGATTTCAGGTTTTATTGTTTAAGGTTTAGGGTTTTGTGTTTAGGATTTAAGGTTAGGGGTTTAGGGTTAGCATTTTTGGTTTTAGGGTTTAGGGATTAGGGTTTAGGGTTTAGGTTTTGGGGTTTTGTTTACGGTTTATTTTTTTAGGTTTTAGGGTTTAGGGTCTAAGATTTAAGGTTTTATTGTTTAAGATTTAGGGTTTTGTGTTTAGGGTTTAGGATTTATGGTTTGGGGTTTAGGGTTTGTGTATAGGCTTTAGGGTTTAGGGTTTTGTGATTCAAGGTTTTATGTATAGGATTTAGGGTTTAGGGTTTTGTGATTCAATGTTTTATGGTATAGGGTTTAGGGTTTAGGGTTTGGGGTTTAGGGTTTAGGGTTTGGGCTTTTTGGGTTTTAAGGTTTAGGGTTTTAATATTAGGGTTAAGTGTTTTAGGGTTTAGGGTTTAGGGTTTAGGGTTTGGGGTTTTCAATTTTGTGCTTCAAGGTTTTAGGGTTT
>JAPQWS010000036.1:340000-352500 GCA_028651295.1 Catharanthus roseus
CTTTAGGGTTTAGGGTATAGGGTTTTGGGTTTAGGGTTTAGGTTTTAGGGTTTGGGTTTAGGGTTTACGGTTTAAGGTTTTGTGATTCAAGGTTTTATAGTATAGGGTTTAGGGTTTAGGGTTTGGGTTTAGGGTTTGGGTTTAGGGTTTAGGATTTGTGTTTAGGATTTAGGGTTTAGGGTTTGGGGTTTAGGGTTTGGGTATAGGGTTTAGTTTAGGGTTTTGTGATTCAAGGTTTTATAGTATAGGGTTTAGAGTTCAGGGTTTGGGGTTTAGGGTTTAAGGTTGGGGCTTTTTGGGTTTTAAGGTTTAGGGTTTCAATGTTAGGGTTAGAGGTTTTCCATGTTTGGGTTTTAGGGTTTAACCACTGAAGACTTAGGGTTAAGGGTTTTAGGGTTTAGGGTTTAGGGTTTAGGGCTTGGGGTTTTCAATTTTGTGCTTCAAGGTTTTAGGGTTTAGGGTTTAGGGTTTAGGGTTTAGTGATTCAAGGTTTTATGGTATAGGGTTTAGGGTTTAGGGTTTGGCTTTAGGGTTTGGGTTTAGGGTTTAGGGTTTAGGGTTTGGGCTTTAGGGTTTAGGGTTTAGGGTTTGGGCTTTAGGGTTTAGGGTTTAGTGTTTAGGGTTTAGGGTTCATGGTTTAGGGTTTAGGGTTCAGGGTTTGGGGTTTAGGGTTTAGGGTTTAGGGTTTGGGGTTTAGGGTTTTGGGTTTAGGGTTTAGGGTTTAGGGTTTAAGGTTTAGGGTTTAGGGTTTGGGGTTTAGGGTTTAGGGTTTAGGGTTTTGGGTTTAGGGTTTAGGGTTTAGGGTTTTGTGATTCAAGGTTTTATGGTATAGGGTTTAGGGTTTAGGGTTTAGGGTTTCGGCTTTAGGGTTTAGGGTTTAGGGTTTATGGTTTAGGGTTTTGGGTTTAGGGATTAGGGTTTGGGTTTAGGGTTTAGGGTTTAGGGTTATTTGATTCAAGATTTTATGGTATAGGGTTTCGGATTTAGGGTTTAGGGTTTAGGGTTTAGGGTTTAGGGTTTAGGGTTTAAGGTTTGTGTTTAGGGTTTAGGGTTTATGGTTTGGGGTTTAGGGTTTGTGTATAGGCTTTAGGGTTTAGGGTTTTGTGATTCAATGTTTTATGTATAGGATTTAGGGTTTAGGGTTTTGTGATTAAAGGTTTTATGGTATAGGGTTTAGGGTTTAGGGTTTGTGGTTTAGGGTTTAGGGTTTGGGCTTTTTGGGTTTTAAGGTTTAGGGTTTCAATTTTAGGGTTATAGGTTTTCCATGTTTGGGTTTTAGGGTTTAACCCTAGAGTGTTTAGGGTTAAGGTTTTAGGTTTAGGGTTTATGGTTTTGTGATTCAAGGTTTTATGGTATAGGGTTTAGGGTTTGGGCTTTTTGGGTTTTAAGGTTTAGGGTTTTAATATTAGGGTTATAGGTTTTCCGTGTTTGGGTTTTAGGGTTTAACCCTAGAGGGTTTAGGGTTAAGGATTTTAGGGTTTAGGGTTTAGGGTTTAGGGTTTGGGGTTTTCAATTTTGTGCTTCAAGGTTTTAGGGTTTAGTGATTCGAGGTTTTATGGTATAGGGTTTAGGGTTTAGGGTTAGGGTTTGGGCTTTAGGGTTTAGGGTTTAGGGTTTGGGCTTTAGTGTTTTGTGTTTAGGATTTAGAGTTATGGGTTTAGGATTTTCGGTTATAGGGTTTAGGAATTAGGGTTTAGGGTTTGGGGCTTTGGTTTAGGGTTTATTTTTTTTATCTTTTTAGGGTTTAGGGTCTAAGATTTGGGTTTTATTGTTTTAAGGTTTAGGGTTTTGTGTTTAGGATTTAAGGTTAGAGGTTTAGGGTTAGCATTTTTGGTTTTAGGGTTTAGGGATTAGGGTTTAGGGTTTAGGGTTTGGGGTTTTGTTTACGGTTTATTTTTTTAGGTTTTAGGGTTTAGGGTCTAAGATTTAAGGTTTTATTGTTTAAGATTTAGGGTTTTGTGTTTGGATTTAGGATTAACGGTTTAGGGTTTAGATTTTTTATTTTATAGTTTAGGGTTTAGGGTTTAGTGATTCAAGGTTTTATGGTATAGGGTTTAGGGTTTAGGGTTTGGCTTTAGGGTTTGGGTTTAGGGTTTAGGGTTTAGGGTTTGGGCTTTAGGGTTTAGGGTTTAGGGTTTGGGCTTTAGGGTTTAGGGTTTAGTGTTTAGGGTTTAGGGTTCAGGGTTTAGGGTTTAGGTTTTAGGGTTTAGGGTTTGGGGTTTAGGGTTTAGGGTTTAGGGTTTTGGGTTTAGGGTTTAGGGTTTATGGTTTTATGATTCAAGGTTTTATGGTATAGGGTTTAGGGTTTAGGGTTTGGGTTAAGGGTTTAGGGTTTCGGCTTTAGGGTTTAGGGTTTAGGGTTTATGGTTTAGGGTTTTGGGTTTAGGGATTAGGGTTTGGGTTTAGGGTTTAGGGTTTAGGGTTATTTGATTCAAGGTTTTATGGTATAGGGTTTAGGGTTTAGGGTTTGGGTTCAGGGTTTAGGTTTAGGGTTTAAGGTTTGTGTTTAGGGTTTAGGGTTTATGGTTTGGGGTTTAGGGTTTGTGTATAGGCTTTAGGGTTTAGGGTTTTGTGATTCAAGGTTTTATGTATAGGATTTAGGGTTTAGGGTTTTGTGATTCAATGTTTTATGGTATAGGGTTTAGGGTTTAGGGTTTGGGGTTTAGGGTTTAGGGTTTGGGCTTTTTGGGTTTTAAGGTTTAGGGTTTCACTTTTAGGGTTATAGGTTTTCCATGTTTGGGTTTTAGGGTTTAACCACTAGAGGGTTTTAGGGTTAAGGGTTTTAGGGTTTAGGGTTTAGGGTTTAGGGTTTTGTGATTCGAGGTTTTTATGGTATAGGGTTTAGGGTTTGGGCTTTTTGGGTTTTAAGGTTTAGGGTTTTAATATTAGGGTTATAGGTTTTCCGTGTTTGGGTTTTAGGGTTTAACCCTAGAGGGTTTAGGGTTAAGGGGTTTTAGGGTTTAGGGTTTAGGGTTTGGGGTTTTCAATTTTGTGCTTCAAGGTTTTAGGGTTTAGAGTTTAGTGATTCAAGGTTTTATGGTATAGGGTTTAGGGTTTAGGGTTAGGGTTTGGGCTTTAGGGTTTAGGGTTTAGGGTTTGGGCTTTAGTGTTTTATGTTTAGGATTTAGAGTTATGGGTTTAGGGTTTAGGATTTTCGGTTATAGGGTTTAGGAATTAGGGTTTAGGGTTTGGGGCTTTGGTTTAGGGTTTATTTTTTTATGTTTTAGGGTTTAGGGTCTAAGATTTCAGGTTTTATTGTTTAAGGTTTAGGGTTTTGTGTTTAGGATTTAAGGTTAGGGGTTTAGGGTTAGCATTTTTGGTTTTAAGGTTTAGGGATTAGGGTTTAGGGTTTAGGGTTTGGGGTTTTGTTTACGGTTTATTTTTTTAGGTTTTAGGGTTTAGGGTCTAAGATTTAAGGTTTTATTGTTTAAGATTTAGGGTTTTGTGTTTGGATTTAGGATTAACGGTTTAGGGTTTAGATTTTTATTTTATAGTTTAGGGTTTAGTGTTTCGGGTTTTGTGTTTAGGCTTTCGGGTTTAAGATTTGGGGTTTAATGATTTAGGATTTGGAGTTTAGGATTTAGGGTTTTAGATTTTTGGGTTTAGGGTTTAGGGATTGGGATTTTAGGGTTTAGGGTTTATTTTTAGGTTTTGTGGCTTTAAAGTTTATGGTTTAGCGTTTTAGGTTTTAGGGTTTAGGGTTTAGGATTTCGAGATTTATAGTTTAGGGTTTAGGGTTTTGTGTTCAGGATTTAGGGTTTTTGGTTTAGGGTTTCAATGTTAGGGTCTTAGGATTTTAGATTTTAGGGTTTATGGTTTGGGGTTTTAGGGTTTTAGGGTTTAGGGTTAAGGATTTCAAGATTTATAGTTTAGGGTTTAGGGTTTTGTGTTTTGGATTTAGTCATTATGGTTTAGAGTTTAGGGTTTAGGGTTTCAATGTTAGGGTTTTAGGTTTTCCATGTTAGGGTTTTTGGGTTTTACACTTTCGGGTTTAGGGTTTGGGGTTTTAGGGTTTGGGGTTTAGGGTTTAGGGTTTGGGGTTTTTGTTTAGGCTTTATTTTTTTATGTTTTAGGGTTTAGGGTCTAAGATTTCGGGTTTTATTGTTTAAGGTTTAGGGTTTTGTTTTTAGGATTTAGGGTTAAGGGTTTAGGGTTTAGGGTTTAGGTTTATATTTTTAGGTTTTAGGGTTTAGAGATGATGATTTCAGGTTTTAAAATTTAGGGTTTAGGGTTTTGTGTTTTTGATTTAGTGTTTAGGGTTTAGAGTTTAGAGTTTAGGGTTTCAATGATAGGGTTTTAGGTTTTCCATGTTAGGGTTTTAGGGTTTTACATTTTAAAGTTTAGGGTTTGGAGTTTTAGGGTTTAGGGTTTTAAGTGTTAGGGTTCAGGGTTTAGGGATCAGGGTTTAGGGTTTGGGGTTTTAGGGTTTAGGTTCATATTTTTAGGTTTTACGGTTTAGAGTTGAAGATTTCAGGTTTTTTAGTTTTGGGTTTTATGTTTTGGATTTAGTGTTTAGGGTTTAGAGTTTAGGGTTTAGGGTGTCAATGTTAGGGTTTTAGGTTTTTCATGTTAGGGCTTTATGGTTTTAAATTTTAGGGTTTAGGGTTTTGGGTTTAAGATTTCTGGTTTTATAGTTTAGGGTTTAGGGGTTTGTGTTTTGGATTTAGTCTTTAGGGTTTAGAGTTTAGGGTTCAGGGTTTCATTATTAGGGTTTTAGGTTTTCCATGTTAGGGTTTTACATTTTAAGGTTTAGGGTTTGGGGTTTTAGGGTTTAGGGATCAGGGTTTAGGGATTAGGGTTTGGGGTTTTGGTTTACGGTTTATTTATTTAGGTTTTAGGGTTTAGGGTCTAAGATTTCAAGTTTTATTGTTAAGGTTTAGTGTTTTGTGTTTAGGATTTAGAGTTATGGGTTTAGGGTTTAGGATTTTCGGTTATAGGGTTTAGGAATTAGGGTTTAGGGTTTGGGGCTTTGGTTTAGGGTTTATTTTTTTATGTTTTAGGGTTTAGGGTCTAAGATTTCAGGTTTTATTGTTTAAGGTTTAGGGTTTTGTGTTTAGGATTTAAGGTTAGGGGTTTAGGGTTAGCATTTTTGGTTTTAGGGTTTAGGGATTAGGGTTTAGGGTTTAGGGTTTGGGGTTTTTGTTTACGGTTTATTTTTTTAGGTTTTAGGGTTTAGGGTCTAAGATTTCAAGTTTTATTGTTTAAGATTTAGGGTTTTGTGTTTGGATTTAGGATTAACGGTTTAGGGTTTAGATTTTTTATTTTATAGTTTAGGGTTTAGTGTTTCGGGTTTTGTGTTTAGGCTTTCGGGTTTAAGATTTGGGGTTTAATGGTTCAGGATTTGGAGTTTAGGATTTAGGGTTTTGGGTTTTAGATTTTAGGGTTTACGGATTGGGATTTTAGGGTTTAGGGTTTATTTTTAGGTTTTGTGGCTTTAAAGTTTATGGTTTAGCGTTTTAGGTTTTAGGGTTTTAGGGTTTAGCGTTTAGGATTTCGAGATTTATAGTTTAGGGTTTAGTGTTTTGTGTTCAGGATTTAGGGTTTTGGGTTTAGGGTTTCAATGTTAGGGTCTTAGGATTTTAAATTTTAGGGTTTATGGTTTAGGGTTTTAGGGTTTAGGGTCAGGATTTCCAGATTTATAGTTTAGGGTTTAGGGTTTTGTGTTTTGGATTTAGGGTTAAGGGTTTAGGGTTTAGGTTTATATTTTTAGGTTTTAGGGTTTAGAGTTGAAGATTTCAGGTTTTATAATTTAGGGTTTAGGGTTTTGTGTTTTTGATTTAGTCTTTAGGGTTTAGAGTTTAGGGTTTCAATGATAGGGTTTTAGGTTTTCCATGTTAGGGTTTTAGGGTTTTACATTTTAAAGTTTAGGGTTTGGGGTTTTAGGGTTTAGGGTTTAGTATTTTCAGTTTTAGGGTTTAGGGTTTAGGGATCAGGGTTTAGGGTTTGTGATTTTAGGGTTTAGGGTTTATATTTTTAGGTTTTAGGGTTTAGAGTTGAAGATTTCAGGTTTTACAGTTTAGGGTTTAGGGTTTTGTGTTTTGGATTTAGTGTTTTGGGTTTAGAGTTTAGAGTTTAGGGTTTAGGGTTTCAATATTAGGGTTTTAGGTTTTCCATGTTAAGGTTTTAGGGGGTTTAGGATTTGGGGTATTAGGGTTTTGGGTTTAGGGTTTAGGGTTTAGGGTTTTTGGTTTAGGGTTTATTTTATTTAGGTTTTACGGTTTAAGGTCTAAGATTTCAGGTTTTATTGTTTAAGGTTTAGGGTTTTGTGTTTAGGATTTAGGGTTAAGGGTTTAAGGTTTAGGATTTTCAGTTATAGGGTTTAGGGATTGAGGTTTAGGATTTTGGGTTTCGGGGGTTTAGGTTTATATTTTTTAGGTTTTAGGGTTTAGAGTTGAAGATTTGGGTTTTATAGTTTAGGGTTTAGGGTTTTGTGTTTTGGATTTAGTGTTTGGGGTTTAGAGTTTAGGGTTTAGGGTTTTCAATGTTAGGGTTTGAGGTTATCCATGTTAGGGTTTTAGGGTTTTACATTTTAGGGTTTAGGGTTTGGGGTTTTAGGGTTTAGGGTTGTTAGTGTTAGGGTTTATGGTTTAGGGATCAGGATTGAGGGTTTGGGGTTTTAGGGTTTAGGGTTTATATTTTTAGGTTTTAGGGTTTAGAGTTGAAGATTTCATGTTTTATAGTTTGGGGTTTAGGGTTTTGTGTTTTGGATTTAGTGTTTAGGGTTTAGGGTTTCAATGTTAGGGTTTTAGGTTTTCAATGTTAGGGTTTTCGGGTTTTACATTTCAGGGTTTAGGGTTTGGGGTCTTAGGGTTTAGGGATTAGTGTTTTCAGTGTTAGGGTTTAGGGTTTAGGGTTTGGGGTTTTAGGGTTTAGGGTTTGGGGTTTTAGGGTTTAGGGTTTGGGCTTTTTGGGTTTTAAGGTTTAGGGTTTCACTTTTAGGGTTATAGGTTTTCCATGTTTGGGTTTTAGGGTTTAACCCTAGAGGGTTTAGGGTTAAGGGTTTTAGGGTTTAGGGTTTAGGGTTTAGGGTTTTGTGATTCAAGGTTTTATGGTATAGGGTTTAGGGTTTGGGCTTTTTGGGTTTTAAGGTTTAGGGTTTTAATATTAGGGTTATAGGTTTTCCGTGTTTGGGTTTTAGGGTTTAACCCTAGAGGGTTTAGGGTTAAGGGTTTTAGGGTTTAGGGTTTAGGGTTTGGGGTTTTCAATTTTGTGCTTCAAGGTTTTAGGGTTTAGAGTTTAGTGATTCAAGGTTTTATGGTATAGGGTTTAGGGTTTAGGGTTAGGGTTTGGGCTTTAGGGTTTAGGGTTTAGGGTTTGGGCTTTAGTGTTTTATGTTTAGGATTTAGAGTTATGGGTTTAGGGTTTAGGATTTTCGGTTATAGGGTTTAGGAATTAGGGTTTAGGGTTTGGGGCTTTGGTTTAGGGTTTATTTTTTTATGTTTTAGGGTTTAGGGTCTAAGATTTCAGGTTTTATTGTTTAAGGTTTAGGGTTTTGTGTTTAGGATTTAAGGTTAGGGGTTTAGGGTTAGCATTTTTGGTTTTAAGGTTTAGGGATTAGGGTTTAGGGTTTAGGGTTTGGGGTTTTGTTTACGGTTTATTTTTTTAGGTTTTAGGGTTTAGGGTCTAAGATTTAAGGTTTTATTGTTTAAGATTTAGGGTTTTGTGTTTGGATTTAGGATTAACGGTTTAGGGTTTAGATTTTTTATTTTATAGTTTAGGGTTTAGTGTTTCGGGTTTTGTGTTTAGGCTTTCGGGTTTAAGATTTGGGGTTTAATGATTTAGGATTTGGAGTTTAGGATTTAGGGTTTTAGATTTTTGGGTTTAGGGTTTAGGGATTGGGATTTTAGGGTTTAGGGTTTATTTTTAGGTTTTGTGGCTTTAAAGTTTATGGTTTAGCGTTTTAGGTTTTAGGGTTTAGGGTTTAGGATTTCGAGATTTATAGTTTAGGGTTTAGGGTTTTGTGTTCAGGATTTAGGGTTTTTGGTTTAGGGTTTCAATGTTAGGGTCTTAGGATTTTAGATTTTAGGGTTTATGGTTTGGGGTTTTAGGGTTTTAGGGTTTAGGGTTAAGGATTTCAAGATTTATAGTTTAGGGTTTAGGGTTTTGTGTTTTGGATTTAGTCATTATGGTTTAGAGTTTAGGGTTTAGGGTTTCAATGTTAGGGTTTTAGGTTTTCCATGTTAGGGTTTTTGGGTTTTTACACTTTCGGGTTTAGGGTTTGGGGTTTTAGGGTTTGGGGGTTTAGGGTTTAGGGTTTGGGGGTTTTTGTTTAGGCTTTATTTTTTTTATGTTTTAGGGTTTAGGGTCTAAGATTTGGGGTTTTATTGTTTAAGGTTTAGGGTTTTGTTTTTAGGATTTAGGGTTAAGGGTTTAGGGTTTAGGGTTTAGGTTTATATTTTTTAGGTTTTAGGGTTTAGAGATGATGATTTCGGGTTTTAAAATTTAGGGTTTAGGGTTTTGTGTTTTTGATTTAGTGTTTAGGGTTTAGAGTTTAGAGTTTAGGGGTTTCAATGATAGGGTTTTAGGTTTTCCATGTTAGGGTTTTAGGGTTTTACATTTTTAAAGTTTAGGGTTTGGAGTTTTAGGGTTTAGGGTTTTAAGTGTTAGGGTTCGGGGGTTTAGGGATCGGGGGTTTAGGGTTTGGGGGTTTTAGGGTTTAGGTTCATATTTTTTAGGTTTTACGGTTTAGAGTTGAAGATTTCGGGTTTTTTAGTTTTGGGTTTTTATGTTTTGGATTTAGTGTTTAGGGTTTAGAGTTTAGGGTTTAGGGTGTCGATGTTAGGGTTTTAGGTTTTTCATGTTAGGGCTTTATGGTTTTAAATTTTAGGGTTTAGGGTTTTGGGTTTAAGATTTACGGTTTTTATAGTTTAGGGTTTAGGGGTTTGTGTTTTGGATTTAGTCTTTACGGGTTTAGAGTTTAGGGTTCGGGGGTTTCATTATTAGGGTTTTAGGTTTTCCATGTTAGGGTTTTACATTTTAAGGTTTAGGGTTTGGGGTTTTAGGGTTTAGGGATCGGGGGTTTAGGGTTTAGGGTTTGGGGTTTTGGTTTACGGTTTATTTATTTAGGTTTTAGGGTTTAGGGTCTAAGATTTCAAGTTTTATTGTTAAGGTTTAGTGTTTTGTGTTTAGGATTTAGAGTTATGGGTTTAGGGTTTAGGATTTTCGGTTATAGGGTTTAGGAATTAGGGTTTAGGGTTTGGGGCTTTGGTTTAGGGTTTATTTTTTTATGTTTTAGGGTTTAGGGTCTAAGATTTGAGTTTTATTGTTTTAAGGTTTAGGGTTTTGTGTTTAGGATTTAAGGTTAGGGGGTTTAGGGTTAGCATTTTTGGTTTTAGGGTTTAGGGATTAGGGTTTAGGGTTTAGGGTTTGGGGTTTTTGTTTACGGTTTATTTTTTTAGGTTTTAGGGTTTAGGGTCTAAGATTTCAAGTTTTATTGTTTAAGATTTAGGGTTTTGTGTTTGGATTTAGGATTAACGGTTTAGGGTTTAGATTTTTTATTTTATAGTTTAGGGTTTAGTGTTTGGGGTTTTGTGTTTAGGCTTTCGGGTTTAAGATTTGGGGTTTAATGGTTCAGGATTTGGAGTTTAGGATTTAGGGTTTTGGGTTTTAGATTTTAGGGTTTACGGATTGGGATTTTAGGGTTTAGGGTTTATTTTTAGGTTTTGTGGCTTTAAAGTTTATGGTTTAGCGTTTTAGGTTTTAGGGTTTTAGGGTTTAGCGTTTAGGATTTCGAGATTTATAGTTTAGGGTTTAGTGTTTTGTGTTCAGGATTTAGGGTTTTGGGTTTAGGGTTTCAATGTTAGGGTCTTAGGATTTTTAAATTTTAGGGTTTATGGTTTAGGGTTTTAGGGTTTAGGGTCGGGATTTCAGTTATAGTTTAGGGTTTAGGGTTTTGTGTTTTGGATTTAGGGTTAAGGGTTTAGGGTTTAGGTTTATATTTTTTAGGTTTTAGGGTTTAGAGTTGAAGATTTCGGGGTTTTATAATTTAGGGTTTAGGGTTTTGTGTTTTTGATTTAGTCTTTAGGGTTTAGAGTTTAGGGTTTCAATGATAGGGTTTTAGGTTTTCCATGTTAGGGTTTTAGGGTTTTACATTTTAAAGTTTAGGGTTTGGGGTTTTAGGGTTTAGGGTTTAGTATTTTTCGATTTTAGGGTTTAGGGTTTAGGGATCGGGGGTTTAGGGTTTGTGATTTTTAGGGTTTAGGGTTTATATTTTTGGGTTTTAGGGTTTAGAGTTGAAGATTTCAGGTTTTACAGTTTAGGGTTTAGGGTTTTGTGTTTTGGATTTAGTGTTTTGGGTTTAGAGTTTAGAGTTTAGGGTTTAGGGTTTCAATATTAGGGTTTTAGGTTTTCCATGTTAAGGTTTTAGGGGGTTTAGGATTTGGGGTATTAGGGTTTTGGGTTTAGGGTTTAGGGTTTAGGGTTTTTGGTTTAGGGTTTATTTTATTTAGGTTTTACGGTTTAAGGTCTAAGATTTCAGGTTTTATTGTTTAAGGTTTAGGGTTTTGTGTTTAGGATTTAGGGTTAAGGGTTTAAGGTTTAGGATTTTCAGTTATAGGGTTTAGGGATTGAGGTTTAGGATTTTGGGTTTCAGGGTTTAGGTTTATATTTTTAGGTTTTAGGGTTTAGAGTTGAAGATTTCAGGTTTTATAGTTTAGGGTTTAGGGTTTTGTGTTTTGGATTTAGTGTTTGGGGTTTAGAGTTTAGGGTTTAGGGTTTCAATGTTAGGGTTTGAGGTTATCCATGTTAGGGTTTTAGGGTTTTACATTTTAGGGTTTAGGGTTTGGGGTTTTAGGGTTTAGGGTTGTTAGTGTTAGGGTTTATGGTTTAGGGATCAGGATTGAGGGTTTGGGGTTTTAGGGTTTAGGGTTTATATTTTTAGGTTTTAGGGTTTAGAGTTGAAGATTTCATGTTTTATAGTTTGGGGTTTAGGGTTTTGTGTTTTGGATTTAGTGTTTAGGGTTTAGGGTTTCAATGTTAGGGTTTTAGGTTTTCAATGTTAGGGTTTTCGGGTTTTACATTTCAGGGTTTAGGGTTTGGGGTTTTAGGGTTTAGGGATTAGTGTTTTCAGTGTTAGGGTTTAGGGTTTAGGGTTTGGGATTTTAGGGTTTAGGTTTATATTTTTAGGTTTTAGGGTTTAGAGTTGAGGATTTTAGGGTTTTGGGTTTTGGTTTAGGGTTTATTTTTTTAGGTTTTAGGGTTTTGGGTCTAGGATTTCGGGTTTTATTGTTTAAGGTTTAGGGTTTTGTGTTTAGGATTTAGGGTTAAAGGTTTAAGGCTTAGGATTTTCAGTTATAGGGTTTAGGGATTGGGGTTTAGGATTTTGGGTTTCAGGGCTTAGGTTTATATTTTTAGGTTTAGGGTTTAGAGTTGAAGATTTCAGGTTTTATAATTTAGGGTTTAGGGTTTTGTGTTTTTGATTTAGTCTTTAGGGTTTAGAGTTTAGGGTTTAGGGTTTCAATGTTAGGGTTTTAGGTTTTCCATGTTAGGGTTTTAGGGTTTTACATTTTAAAGTTTAGGGTTTTGGGTTTTAGGGTTTAGGGTTTTCAGTGTTAGGGTTTAGGGTTTAGGGATCAGGGTTTAGGGTTTGGGGTTTTAGGGTTTAGGTTTATTTTTTTAGGATTTGCGGTTTAGAGTTGAAGATTTCAGGTTTTATAGTTTAGGGTTAGGGTTTTGTGTTTTGGATTTAGTGTTTAGGGTTTAGAGTTTAGGGTTTAGGGTTTCAATGTTAGGATTTTAGGTTTTCCATGTTAGAGTTTTATGGTTTTACATTTTAGGGTTTAGCGTTTTGGGTTTAAGATTTCTGGTTTTATAGTTTAGGGTTTAGGGTTTAGGGTTTTGTGTTTTGGATTTAGTCTTTAGGGTTTAGAGTTTTGGGTTTAGAGTTTCAATGTTAGGGTTTTAGGTTTTCCATGTTCGGGTTTTAGGGTTTTACATTTGGGGTTTAGGGTTTGGGGTTTTAGGGTTTATGGTTTAGGGTTTTCAGTGTTAGGGTTTAGGGTTTTAATATTTGGGTTATAGGTTTTCCGTGTTTGGGTTTTAGGGTTTAACCCTAGAGGGTTTAGGGTTAAGGGTTTTAGGGTTTAGGGTTTGGGGTTTTCAATTTTGTGATTCAAGGTTTTAGGTTTTAGGGTTTAGTGATTCAAGGTTTTATGGTATAGGGTTTAGGGTTTAGGGTTAGGGTTTGGGCTTTAGGGTTTAGGGTTTAGGGTTTGGGCTTTAGTGTTTTGTGTTTAGGATTTAGAGTTATGGGTTTAGGGTTTAGGATTTTCGGTTATAGGGTTTAGGAATTAGGGTTTAGGGTTTGGGGCTTTGGTTTAGGGTTTATTTTTTTATCTTTTAGGGTTTAGGGTCTAAGATTTCAAGTTTTATTGTTTAAGATTTAGGGTTTTGTGTTTGGATTTAGGATTAACGGTTTAGGGTTTAGATTTTTTATTTTATAGTTTAGGGTTTAGTGTTTCGGGTTTTGTGTTTAGGCTTACGGGTTTAAGATTTGGGGTTTA
>JAPQWS010000036.1:355000-559795 GCA_028651295.1 Catharanthus roseus
GATTCAATGTTTTATGTATAGGATTTAGGGTTTAGGGTTTTGTGATTAAAGGTTTTATGGTATAGGGTTTAGGGTTTAGGGTTTGTGGTTTAGGGTTTAGGGTTTGGGCTTTTTGGGTTTTAAGGTTTAGGGTTTCAATTTTAGGGTTATAGGTTTTCCATGTTTGGGTTTTAGGGTTTAACCCTAGAGTGTTTAGGGTTAAGGTTTTAGGTTTAGGGTTTATGGTTTTGTGATTCAAGGTTTTATGGTATAGGGTTTAGGGTTTGGGCTTTTTGGGTTTTAAGGTTTAGGGTTTTAATATTAGGGTTATAGGTTTTCCGTGTTTGGGTTTTAGGGTTTAACCCTAGAGGGTTTAGGGTTAAGGATTTTAGGGTTTAGGGTTTAGGGTTTAGGGTTTGGGGTTTTCAATTTTGTGCTTCAAGGTTTTAGGGTTTAGTGATTCGAGGTTTTATGGTATAGGGTTTAGGGTTTAGGGTTAGGGTTTGGGCTTTAGGGTTTAGGGTTTGGGCTTTAGTGTTTTGTGTTTAGGATTTAGAGTTATGGGTTTAGGATTTTCGGTTATAGGGTTTAGGAATTAGGGTTTAGGGTTTGGGGCTTTGGTTTAGGGTTTATTTTTTTATCTTTTAGGGTTTAGGGTCTAAGATTTCAGGTTTTATTGTTTAAGGTTTAGGGTTTTGTGTTTAGGATTTAAGGTTAGAGGTTTAGGGTTAGCATTTTTGGTTTTAGGGTTTAGGGATTAGGGTTTAGGGTTTAGGGTTTGGGGTTTTGTTTACGGTTTATTTTTTTAGGTTTTAGGGTTTAGGGTCTAAGATTTAAGGTTTTATTGTTTAAGATTTAGGGTTTTGTGTTTGGATTTAGGATTAACGGTTTAGGGTTTAGATTTTTATTTTATAGTTTAGGGTTTAGTGTTTCGGGTTTTGTGTTTAGGCTTTCGGGTTTAAGATTTGGGGTTTAATGATTTAGGATTTGGAGTTTAGGATTTAGGGTTTTAGATTTTTGGGTTTAGGGTTTAGGGATTGGGATTTTAGGGTTTAGGGTTTATTTTTAGGTTTTGTGGCTTTAAAGTTTATGGTTTAGCGTTTTAGGTTTTAGGGTTTAGGGTTTAGGATTTCGAGATTTATAGTTTAGGGTTTAGGGTTTTGTGTTCAGGATTTAGGGTTTTTGGTTTAGGGTTTCAATGTTAGGGTCTTAGGATTTTAGATTTTAGGGTTTATGGTTTGGGGTTTTAGGGTTTTAGGGTTTAGGGTTAAGGATTTCAAGATTTATAGTTTAGGGTTTAGGGTTTTGTGTTTTGGATTTAGTCATTATGGTTTAGAGTTTAGGGTTTAGGGTTTCAATGTTAGGGTTTTAGGTTTTCCATGTTAGGGTTTTTGGGTTTTACACTTTCGGGTTTAGGGTTTGGGGTTTTAGGGTTTGGGGTTTAGGGTTTAGGGTTTGGGGTTTTTGTTTAGGCTTTATTTTTTTTATGTTTTAGGGTTTAGGGTCTAAGATTTGGGGTTTTATTGTTTAAGGTTTAGGGTTTTGTTTTTAGGATTTAGGGTTAAGGGTTTAGGGTTTAGGGTTTAGGTTTATATTTTTAGGTTTTAGGGTTTAGAGATGATGATTTCAGGTTTTATAATTTAGGGTTTAGGGTTTTGTGTTTTTGATTTAGTGTTTAGGGTTTAGAGTTTAGAGTTTAGGGTTTCAATGATAGGGTTTTAGGTTTTCCATGTTAGGGTTTTAGGGTTTTACATTTTAAAGTTTAGGGTTTGGAGTTTTAGGGTTTAGGGTTTTAAGTGTTAGGGGTTCGGGGGTTTAGGGATCGGGGTTTAGGGGTTTGGGGTTTTAGGGTTTAGGTTCATATTTTTTAGGTTTTACGGTTTAGAGTTGAAGATTTCGAGTTTTTTAGTTTTGGGTTTTATGTTTTGGATTTAGTGTTTAGGGTTTAGAGTTTAGGGTTTAGGGTGTCAATGTTAGGGGTTTTAGGTTTTTCATGTTAGGGCTTTATGGTTTTAAATTTTAGGGTTTAGGGTTTTGGGTTTAAGATTTCTGGTTTTATAGTTTAGGGTTTAGGGGTTTGTGTTTTGGATTTAGTCTTTAGGGTTTAGAGTTTAGGGTTCAGGGTTTCATTATTAGGGTTTTAGGTTTTCCATGTTAGAGTTTTACATTTTAAGGTTTAGGGTTTGGGGTTTTAGGGTTTAGGGATCAGGGTTTAGGGTTTAGGGTTTGGGGTTTTGGTTTACGGTTTATTTATTTAGGTTTTAGGGTTTAGGGTCTAAGATTTCAAGTTTTATTGTTAAGGTTTAGTGTTTTGTGTTTAGGATTTAGAGTTATGGGTTTAGGGTTTAGGATTTTCGGTTATAGGGTTTAGGAATTAGGGTTTAGGGTTTGGGGCTTTGGTTTAGGGTTTATTTTTTTATGTTTTAGGGTTTAGGGTCTAAGATTTCAGGTTTTATTGTTTAAGGTTTAGGGGTTTTGTGTTTAGGATTTAAGGTTAGGGGGTTTAGGGTTAGCATTTTTTGGTTTTAGGGTTTAGGGATTAGGGTTTAGGGTTTAGGGTTTGGGGTTTTTGTTTACGGTTTATTTTTTTAGGTTTTAGGGTTTAGGGTCTAAGATTTCAAGTTTTATTGTTTAAGATTTAGGGTTTTGTGTTTGGATTTAGGATTAACGGTTTAGGGTTTAGATTTTTTATTTTATAGTTTAGGGTTTAGTGTTTCGGGTTTTGTGTTTAGGCTTTCGGGTTTAAGATTTGGGGTTTAATGGTTCAGGATTTGGAGTTTAGGATTAAGGGTTTTGGGTTTTAGATTTTAGGGTTTAGGGATTGGGATTTTAGGGTTTAGGGTTTATTTTTAGGTTTTGTGGCTTTAAAGTTTATGGTTTAGCGTTTTAGGTTTTAGGGTTTTAGGGTTTAGCGTTTAGGATTTCGAGATTTATAGTTTAGGGTTTAGTGTTTTGTGTTCAGGATTTAGGGTTTTGGGTTTAGGGTTTCAATGTTAGGGTCTTAGGATTTTAAATTTTAGGGTTTATGGTTTAGGGTTTTAGGGTTTAGGGTCAGGATTTCCAGATTTATAGTTTAGGGTTTAGGGTTTTGTGTTTTGGATTTAGGGTTAAGGGTTTAGGGTTTAGGTTTATATTTTTAGGTTTTAGGGTTTAGAGTTGAAGATTTCAGGTTTTATAATTTAGGGTTTAGGGTTTTGTGTTTTTGATTTAGTCTTTAGGGTTTAGAGTTTAGGGTTTCAATGATAGGGTTTTAGGTTTTCCATGTTAGGGGTTTTAGGGTTTTACATTTTTAAAGTTTAGGGTTTGGGGTTTTAGGGTTTAGGGTTTAGTATTTTCAGTTTTAGGGTTTAGGGTTTAGGGATCAGGGTTTAGGGTTTGTGATTTTAGGGTTTAGGGTTTATATTTTTAGGTTTTAGGGTTTAGAGTTGAAGATTTCAGGTTTTACAGTTTAGGGTTTAGGGTTTTGTGTTTTGGATTTAGTGTTTTGGGTTTAGAGTTTAGAGTTTAGGGTTTAGGGTTTCAATATTAGGGTTTTAGGTTTTCCATGTTAAGGTTTTAGGGGGTTTAGGATTTGGGGTATTAGGGTTTTGGGTTTAGGGTTTAGGGTTTAGGGTTTTTGGTTTAGGGTTTATTTTTTTAGGTTTTACGGTTTAGGGTCTAAGATTTCAGGTTTTATTGTTTAAGGTTTAGGGTTTTGTGTTTAGGATTTAGGGTTAAAGGTTTAAGGTTTAGGATTTTCAGTTATAGGGTTTAGGGATTGAGGTTTAGGATTTTGGGTTTCAGGGTTTAGGTTTATATTTTTAGGTTTTAGGGTTTAGAGTTGAAGATTTCAGGTTTTATAGTTTAGGGTTTAGGGTTTTGTGTTTTGGATTTAGTGTTTGGGGTTTAGAGTTTAGGGTTTAGGGTTTCAATGTTAGGGTTTGAGGTTATCCATGTTAGGGTTTTAGGGTTTTACATTTTAGGGTTTAGGGTTTGGGGTTTTAGGGTTTAGGGTTGTTAGTGTTAGGGTTTATGGTTTAGGGATCAGGATTGAGGGTTTGGGGTTTTAGGGTTTAGGGTTTATATTTTTAGGTTTTAGGGTTTAGAGTTGAAGATTTCATGTTTTATAGTTTAGGGTTTAGGGTTTTGTGTTTTGGATTTAGTGTTTAGGGTTTAGGGTTTCAATGTTAGGGTTTTAGGTTTTCAATGTTAGGGTTTTCGGGTTTTACATTTCAGGGTTTAGGGTTTGGGGTTTTAGGGTTTAGGGATTAGTGTTTTCAGTGTTAGGGTTTAGGGTTTAGGGTTTGGGGTTTTAGGGTTTAGGTTTATATTTTTAGGTTTTAGGGTTTAGAGTTGAGGATTTTAGGGTTTTGGGTTTTGGTTTAGGGTTTATTTTTTTAGGTTTTAGGGTTTTGGGTCTAGGATTTCGGGTTTTATTGTTTAAGGTTTAGGGTTTTGTGTTTAGGATTTAGGGTTAAAGGTTTAAGGCTTAGGATTTTCAGTTATAGGGTTTAGGGATTGGGGTTTAGGATTTTGGGTTTCAGGGCTTAGGTTTATATTTTTAGGTTTAGGGTTTAGAGTTGAAGATTTCAGGTTTTATAATTTAGGGTTTAGGGTTTTGTGTTTTTGATTTAGTCTTTAGGGTTTAGAGTTTAGGGTTTAGGGTTTCAATGTTAGGGTTTTAGGTTTTCCATGTTAGGGTTTTAGGGTTTTACATTTTGAAGTTTAGGGTTTTGGGTTTTAGGGTTTAGGGTTTAGGGTTTTCAGTGTTAGGGTTTAGGGTTTAGGGATCAGGGTTTAGGGTTTGGGGTTTTAGGGTTTAGGTTTATTTTTTTAGGATTTGCGGTTTAGAGTTGAAGATTTCAGGTTTTATAGTTTAGGGTTAGGGTTTTGTGTTTTGGATTTAGTGTTTAGGGTTTAGAGTTTAGGGTTTAGGGTTTCAATGTTAGGATTTTAGGTTTTCCATGTTAGAGTTTTATGGTTTTACATTTTAGGGTTTAGCGTTTTGGGTTTAAGATTTCTGGTTTTATAGTTTAGGGTTTAGGGTTTTGTGTTTTGGATTTAGTCTTTAGGGTTTAGAGTTTTGGGTTTAGAGTTTCAATGTTAGGGTTTTAGGTTTTCCATGTTCGGGTTTTAGGGTTTTACATTTGGGGTTTAGGGTTTGGGGTTTTAGGGTTTATGGTTTAGGGTTTTCAGTGTTAGGGTTTAGGGGTTTTACATTTTAAAGTTTAGGGTTTAGGGTTTTCAGTGTTAGGGTTTAGGGTTTAGGGTTTCGGGTTTTGTGTATAGGCTTTAGGGTTTAGAATTTGGGGTTTAAGGGTTCAGGGTTTGGAGTTTAGGATTTAGGGTTTTGGGTTTTAGATTTTAGGGTTTAGGGTTTAGAGTTTTGGATTTTAGGGTTTAGGGTTTATTTTTAGGTTTTGTGGCTTTAAAGTTAAGGGTTTAGGGTTTTAGGTTTTAGGGTTTTAGGGTTTAGGGTTTAGGGTTTAGGGTTTAGGATTTCGAGATTTATAGTTTAGGGTTTAGGGTTTTCTGTTCAAGATTTAGGGTTTTGGGTGTTGGGTTTCAATGTTAGGGTTTCGGATTTTACATTTTAGGGTTTGTGGTTTTGATTTAGTCTTTACGGTTTAGAGTTTTGGATTTAGGGTTTCAATGTTAGGGTTTTAGGTTTTCCATGTTGGGGTTTTTGGGTTTTACACTTTCGGGTTTAGGGTTTGGGGTTTTAGGGATTAGGGATCAGGGTTTAGGGTTTAGGGCTTGGGGTTTTGGTTTAGGGTTTATTTTTTTATTTTTTAGGGTTTAGGGTGTAAGATTTCATGTTTTGTTGTTTAAGGTTTAGGGTTTTGTGTTTAGGATTCAGGGATAGGGGTTTTGGGTTCAGTATTTTTGGTTTTAGGGTTTAGGAATCAGGGTTTAGGGTCTGGTGTTTTAGGGTTTAGGGTTTATATTTTTAGGTTTTAGGGTTTACAGTTGAAGATTTTAGGTTTTATAGTTTAGGGTTTATGGTTTCGTGCTTTGGATTTGGTGTTTAGGGATTAGGGTTTCAATGTTAAGGTTTTAGGTTTTCCATGTTAGGGTTTTCGGGTTTTACATTTTAGGGTTTAGGGTTTGGGGTTTTAGGGTTTAGGGATTAGGGTTTTGGGTTTTTGATTTAGTCTTTAGGGTTTAGAGTTTAGGGTTTAGGGTTTCAATGTTAGGGTTTTAGGTTTTCCATGTTAGGGTTTTACATTTTAGGGTTTAGGGTTTGGGGTTTTAGGGTTTAGGGATCAGGGTTTAGGGTTTAGGGTTTGGGTTTTTGGTTTACGGTTTATTTTTTTAGGTTTTAGGGTTTAGGGTCGAAGATTTCAAGTTTTATTGTTTAAGGTTTAGGGTTTTGTGTTTAGGATTAGGGTTAAGGGTTTATGGTTTAGGATTTTCAGTTATAGGGTTTAGGGATTAGGGTTTAGGATTTTGGGCTTCAGGGTTTAGGTTTATATTTTTAAGATTTCAGGTTTTATAATTTAGGGTTTAGGGTTTTGTGTTTTTGATTTAGTCTTTAGGGTTTAGGGTTTCAATGTTAGGGTTTTAGGTTTTCCATGTTAGGGTTTTTGGGTTTTACATTTTAAAGTTTAGGGTTTGGAGTTTTAGGGTTTAGGGTTTAGGGTTTTAAGTGTTAGGGTTTAGGGTTTAGAGATCAGGGTTTAGGGTTTGGGGTTTTAGGGTTTAGGTTTATATTTTTAGGTTTTACGGTTTAGAGTAGAAGATTTCAGGTTTTATAGTTTAGGGTTAGGGTTTTGTGTTTTGGATTTAGTGTTTAGAGTTTAGAGTTTAGGGTTTAGGGTTTCAATGTTAGGGTTTTAGGTTTTCCATGTTAGGGTTTTATGGTTTTAAATTTTAGGGTTTAGGGTTTTGGGTTTAAGATTTCTGGTTTTATAGTTTAGGGTTTAGGGGTTTGTGTTTTGGATTTAGTCTTTAGGGTTTAGGGTTTAGGGTTTAGGGTTTCAATATTAGGGTTTTAGGTTTTCCATGTTAGTGTTTTACATTTTAAGGTTTAGGGTTTGGGGTTTTAGGGTTTAGGGATCAGGGTTTAGGGTTTAGGGTTTGGGGTTTTGGTTTACGGTTTATTTATTTAGGTTTTAGGGTTTAGGGTCTAAGATTTCAAGTTTTATTGTTAAGGTTTAGTGTTTTGTGTTTAGGATTTAGAGTTATGGGTTTAGGGTTTAGGATTTTCGGTTATAGGGTTTAGGAATTAGGGTTTAGGGTTTGGGGCTTTGGTTCAGGGTTTATTTTTTTATGTTTTAGGGTTTAGGGTCTAAGATTTCAGGTTTTATTGTTTAAGGTGTAGGGTTTTGTGTTTAGGATTTAGGGTTAGGGTTTCTGGGTTCAGTATTTTCGGTTTTAGGGTTTAGGGTTTAGGGTTTGGGGGTTTAGGGTTTAGGGTTTATATTTTTAGGTTTTAGGGTTTACAGTTGAAGATTTCAGGTTTTACAGTTTAGTGTTTGCGGTTTTGTGTTTTGGATTTAGTGTTTAGGGTTTAGGGTTTTAATGTTAGGGTTTTAGGTTTTCCATATTAGGGTTTTACATTTTAGGGTTTAGGGTTTGGGGTTTCAGGGTTTAGGGATCAGGGTTTAGGTTTTGGGGTTTTTGTTTAGGGTTTATTTTTTTAGGTTTTAGGGTTTAGGGTCTAAGATTTCAGGTTTTATTGTTTAATGTTTAGGATTTTGTGTTTAAGATTTAGGGTTAAGGGTTTAGGGTTTAGGATTTTCAGTTATAGGGTTTAGCGTTTAGTGTTTAGGGTTTAGGATTTTGGGTTTTGGGGTTTAGGTTTATATTTTTAGGTTTTAGGGTTTAGAGTTGAAGATTTCAGGTTTTATAATTTAGGGTTTAGGGTTTTGTGCTTTTGATTTAGTCTTTAGGGTTTAGAGTTTAGAGTTTAGGGTTTCAATGTTAGGGTTTTAGGTTTTCCATGTTAGGGTTTTAGGGTTTTACATTTTAAAGTTTAGGGTTTTGGGTTTTCAGTGTTAGGGTTTAGGGTTTAGGGATCAGGGCTTAGGGTTGGGGTTTTAGGGTTTAGGGTTTATATTTTTAGGTTTTAGAGTTGAAGATTTCAGATTTTATAGTTTAGGGTTTAGGGTTTTGTGTTTTAGATTTAGTGTTTAGGGTTTAGAGTTTAGGGTTTAGGGTTTCAATGTTAGGGTTTTTGGTTTTCCATGTTAGGGTTTTAGGGTTTTACATTTTAGGGTTTAGGGTTTGGGGTTTTAGGGTTTAGGGTTTAGGGTTTAGGGTTTTTTGATTCAAGGTTTTATGGTATAGGGCTTAGGGTTTAGGGTTTGGGTTTAGGGTTTAGGTTTAGGGTTTAGGGTTTTTGTTTAGGGTTTAGGGTTTAGGGTTTGGGGTTTAGGGTTTGGGTATAGGGTTTAGGGTTTAGGGTTTTGTGATTCAAGGTTTTATGTATAGGGTTTAGGGTTTAGGGTTTTGTGATTCAAGGTTTTATGGTATGGGGTTTAGGGTTTATGGTTTGGGGTTTAGGGTTTAGGGTTTAGGGTTTGGGCTTTTTGGGTTTTAAGGTTTAGGGTTTCAATTTGAGGGTTATAGGTTTTCCTTGTTTGGGTTTTAGGGTTTAACCCTAGAGGGTTTAGGGTTAAGGGTTTTAGGGTTTAGGGTTTAGGGTTCGGGGTTTTGTGATTCAAGGTTTTATGGTATAGGGTTTAGGGTTTGGGTTTAGGGTTTAGGGTTTGGGATTTTTGGGTTTTAAGGTTTAGGGTTTTAATTTTAGGGTTATAGGTTTTCCATGTTTGGGTTTTAGGTTTAACCCTAGAGGGTTTAGGGTTAAACGTTTTAGGGTTTCGGGTTTAGGGTTTAGGGCCTGGGGTTTTCAATTTTGTGCTTCAAGGTTTTAGGGTTTAGGGTTTAGGGTTTAGTGATTCAAGGTTTTATGGTATAGGGTTTAGGGTTTAGGGTTTGGCTTTAGGGTTTGGGTTTAGGGTTTAGGGTTTGGGCTTTTGGGTTTAGGGTTTAGGGTTTGGGCTTTAGGGTTTAGGGTTTAGGGTTTAGGGTTTAGGGTTTGGGGTTTAGGGTTTAGGGTTTAGGGTTTAGGGTTTTGCGATTCAAGGTTTTATGGTATAGGGTTTAGGGTTTACGGTTTGGGTTCAGGGTTTAGGGTTTCGGCTTTAGGGTTTAGGGTTTAGGGTTTAGGGTTTTTTGATTCAAGGTTTTATGGTATAGGGTTTAGGGTTTAGGGTTTGGGTTTAGGGTTTAGGTTTAGGGTTTAAGGTTTGTGTTTAGGGTTTAGGGTTTTGTGATTCAAGGTTTTATGTATAGGGTTTAGGGTTTAGGGTTTTGTGATTCAAGGTTTTACGGTATAGGGTTTAGGGTTTAGGGTTTGGGGTTTAGGGTTTAGGGTTTAGGGTTTGGGCTTTTTGGGTTTTAAGGTTTAGGGTTTCCATTTTAGGGTTATAGGTTTTCCATGTTTAGGTTTTAGGGTTTAACCCTAGAGGGTTTAGGGTTAAGGGTTTTAGGGTTTAGGGTTTAGGGTTCAGGGTTTTGTGATTCAAGGTTTTATGGTATAGGGTTTAGGGTTTAGGGTTTGGGTTTAGGGTTTAGGGTTTGGGTTTTTGGGGTTTAAGGTTTAGGGTTTCAATGTTAGGGTTATAGGTTTTCCATGTTTGGGTTTTAGGGTTTAACCCTAGAGGGTTTAGGGTTAAGGGTTTTAGGGTTTAGGGTTTAGGGTTTGGTGTTTTCAATTTTGATCTTCAAGGTTTTAGGGTTCAGGGTTTAGTGATTCAAGGTTTTATGGTATAGGGTTTAGGGTTTGGCTTTAGGGTTTGGGTTTAGGGTTTAGGGTTTAGGGTTTGGGCTTTAGGGTTTAGGGTTTGGGCTTTAGTGTTTTTTGTTTAGGATTTAGGGTTTAGGGTTTAGGGTTTAGGGTTTTGTGTTTTTGATTCAGTCTTTATGCTTTAGAGTTTAGGGTTTAGGGTTTCAATGTTAGGGTTTTAGGTTTTCCATGTTAGGGTTTTTGGGTTTTACACTTTCGGGTATAGGGTTTGGGGTTTTAGGGTTTAGGGATCAGGGTTTAGGGTTTAGGGTTTGGGGTTTTGGTTTAGGGTTTATTTTTTTATGTTTTAGGGTTTAGGGTCTAAGATTTAAGGTTTTATTGTTTAAGGTTTAGGGTTTTGTGTTTAGGATTTAGGGTTAGGGGTTTTGGGTTCAGCATTTTCGGTTTTAGGGTTTAGGAATCAGGGTTTAGGGTTTGGGGTTTTAGGATTTAGGGTTTATATTTTTAGGTTTTACGGTTTACAGTTGAAGATTTCAGGTTTTATAGTCTAGGGTTTATGGTTTTGTGTTTTGGATTTAGTGTTTAGGGATTAGGGTTTCAATGTTAAGGTTTTAGGTTTTCCATGTTAGGGTTTTCGGGTTTTACATTGTAGGGTTTAGGGTTTGGGGTTTTAGGGTTTAGGGATTAGGGTTTTGGGTTTTGCTTTAGGGTTTACTTTTTTTGGTTTTAGGGTTTAGGGTCTAAGATTTCAGGTTTTATTGTTTGAGGTTTAGGGTTTTGTGTTTAGGATTTAGGGTTAAGGGTTTAGTGTTTAGGATTTTCAGTTATAGGGTTTAGGGATTAGGGTTTAGGGTTTAGGATTTTGGGTTTTAGGGTTTAGGTTTATATTTTTAGGTTTTGGGGTTAAGAGTTGAAGATTTCAGGTTTTATAATTTAGGGTTTGGGGTTTTGTGTTTTGGATTTAGTCTTTAGGGTTTAGAGTTTTGGGTTTAGGGTTCCAATGTTTGGGTTTTAGGTTTTCCATGTTAGGGTTTGACATTTTAGGGTTTAGGGTTTGGGGTTTCAGGGTTTAGGGATCAGGGTTTAGGGTTTGGGGTTTTGGTTTACGGTTTATTGTTTTAGGTTTTAGGGTTTAGGGTCTAAGATTTCAACTTTTATTGTTTAAGGTTTAGGGTTTTGTGTTTAGGATTTAGGGTTTTTTATTTTATAGTTTAGGGTTTAGGGTTTTGGGTTTTGTGTTTAGGCTTTAGGGTTTAGGATTTGGGGTTTAAGGGTTCGGGGGTTTGGAGTTTAGGATTTAGGGTTTTGGGTTTTAGATTTTAGGGTTTAGGGTTTGGGATTTTTAGGGTTGAAGGTTTATTTTTAGGTTTTGTTGCTTTAAAGTTTAGGGTTTAGGGTTTAAGGTTTGGGATTTTAGGGCTTAGGGTTTATTTTTAGGTTTGGTGGCTTTAAAGTTTAGGGTTTTGGGTTTTAGGTTTTAGGGTTTTAGGGTTTAGGGTTTAGGATTTCGAGATTTATAGTTTAGGGTTTACGGTTTTGTGTTCAGGATTTAGGGATTTGGGTTTGGGTTTCAATGTTAGGGTTTTAGGATTTTACATTTTAGGGTTTGTGGTTTAGGGTTGTAGGGTTTAGGATTTCCAGATTTATATTTTAGGGTTTAGGGTTTTGTGTTTTGGATTTAGTCTTTATGGTTTAGAGTTTAGGGTTTAGGGTTTCAATGTTAAGGTTTTAGGTTTTCCATGTTGGGGTTTTTGGGTTTTACAATTCAGGGTTTAGGGTTTGGGGTTTTAGGGTTTAGGGATCAGGGTTTAGGGTTTAGGGTTTTGGTTTAGGGTTTATTTTTTTAGGTTTTAGGGTTTAGGGTCTAATATTTCAGGTTTTATTGTTTAAGGTTTAGGGTTTTGTGTTTAGGATTTAGGGTTAAGGGCTTAGGGTTTAGGATTTTCATTTATAGGGTTTAGGGATTAGGGTTTAGGATTTTGGGTTTCAGGGTTTAGGTTTATATTTTTAGGTTTTAGGGTTTAGAGTTGAAGATTTCAGCTTTTATAATTTAGGGTTTAGGGTTTTGTGTGTTTGATTTAGTCTTTAGGGTTTAGAGTTTAGGGATTGGGATTTTAGGGTTTAGGGTTTATTTTTAGGTTTTGTGGCTTTAAGGTTTAGGGTTTAGCGTTTTAGGTTTTCGGGTTTTAGGGTTTAGGGTTTAGGATTTTGAGATTTATGGTTTAGGGTTTAGGGTTTAGTGTTCAGGATTTAGGGTTTTGGCTTTAGGGTTTCAATGTTAAGGTTTAGGATTTTACATTTTAGGGTTTGTGGTTTGGGGTATTAGGGTTTAGCATTTCCAGATTTACAGTTTAGGGTTTAGGGTTTTGTGTTTTGGATTTAGTCTTTATGGTTTAGAGTTTAGGGTTTAGGGTTTCAATGTTAGGGTTTTAGGTTTTCCATGTTAGGGTTTTACACTTTCGGGTTTAGGGTTTGGGGTTTTAGTGTTTAGGGATCAGGGTTTAGGGTTTGGGGTTTTATTTTAAGGTTTATTTTTTTACGTTTTAGTGTTTAGGGTCTAAGATTTCAGGTTTTATTGTTTAAGGTTTAGGGTTTTGTGTTTAGGGTTAGGCGTTTTGGGTTCAGCATTTTCAGTTTTAGGGTTTAGGAATCAGGGTTTAGGGTTTAGGTTTTGGGGTTTAGGGTTTATATTTTCAGATTTTAGGGTTTACAGTTGAAGTTTTCAGGTTTTATAGTTTAGGGTTTATGGTTTTGTGTTTTGGAATTATTGTTTAGGGATTAGGGTTTCAATGTTAAGGTTTTAGGTTTTTCCATGTTAGGGTTTTCGGGTTTTACATTTTAGGGTTTAGGGTTTGGGGGTTTTAGGGTTTAGGGATTAGGGTTTTGGGTTTTGGTTTAGGGTTTATTTTTTTTAGGTTTTAGGGTTTAGGGTCTAAGATTTGAGTTTTATTGTTTAAGGTTTAGGGTTCGGGGTTAAGGGTTTAGTGTTTAGGATTTTTCGATTATAGGGTTTAGGGATTAGGGTTTAGGGTTTAGGATTTTGGGTTTTAAGGTTTAGGTTTATATTTTTTAGGTTTTGGGGTTAAGGGTTGAAGATTTGAGTTTTATAATTTCTGATTTAGGGTTTCGTGTTTTTGATTCGATCTTTAGGGTTTAGAATTTAGGGTTTAGGTTTTTCAATGTTAGGGTTTTAGGTTTTCCATGTTAGGGGTTTTAGGGGTTTACAATTTAAAGTTTAGGGTTTTGGGGTCTTAGGGTTTAGGGTTTAGGGTTTAGGGTTTTCAGTGTTAAGGTTTAGGGTTTAGGGATCAGGGTCTAGGGTTTGGGGTTTTAAAGTTTAAGGTTTATATTTTTAGGTTTTAGGGTTTAGAGTTGAAGATTTCAGGTTTTGTAGTTTAGGGTTTGGGGTTTTGTGTTTTGGATTTAGTGTTTAGGGTTTAGAGTTTAGGGTTTAGGGTTTCAATGTTAGGGTTTTAGGGTTTTACATTTTAGGGTTTAGGGTTTGGGGATTTAGGGTTTAGGTTTATATTTTTAGGTTTTAGGGTTTAGAGTTGAAGATTTCAGGTTTTATAGTTTAGGGTTTAGGGTTTTGTGTTTTGGATTTAGTGCTTAGGGTTTAGAGGTTATGGTTTAGGGTTTCAATGTTAGGGTTTTAGGTTTTCCATGTTAGGGTTTTACATTTTAGGGTTTAGGGTTTCGGGTTCTGGGGTTTTGGGTTTAGGGTTTTAAGTGTTAGGGTTTGGGGTTTGGGGTTTTGTGTTTAGACTTTAGGGTTTAGGATTTGGAGTTTAGGATTTAGGGTTTTGGGTTTTAGATTTTAGGGTTTAGGGTTTATTTTTAGATTTTGTGGCTTTAAAGTAAAGGGTTTATGTTTTTAGGTTTTAAGGTTTTAGGGTTTAGGATTTCGAGATTTATAGTTTAGGGTTTAGGGTTTTGTGTTCAGTATTTAGGGTTTTGGAGGGTTTCAATGTTAGGGTTTAGGATTTTACATTTTAGGGTTTTTGGTTTGGGGTTTTAGGGTTAAGGATTTCAAGATTTACAGTTTAGGGTTTAGGGTTTTTGATTTAGTCTTTATGCTTTAGAGTTTAGGGTTTAGGGTTTCAATGTTAGGGTTTTAGGTTTTCCATGTTAGGGTTTTTGGGTTTTACACTTTCGGGTATAGGGTTTGGGGTTTTAGGGTTTAGGGATTAGGGTTTAGGGTTTAGGGTTTGGGGTTTTGGTTTAGGGTTTATTTTTTTATGTTTTAGGGTTTAGGGTCTAAGATTTAAGGTTTTATTGTTTAAGGTTTAGGGTTTTGTGTTTAGGATTTAGGGTTAGGGGTTTTGGGTTCAGCATTTTCGGTTTTAGGGTTTAGGAATCAGGGTTTAGGGTTTGGGGTTTTAGGGTTTAGGGTTTATATTTTTAGGTTTTAGGGTTTACAGTTGAAGATTTCAGGTTTTATAGTCTAGGGTTTATGGTTTTGTGTTTTGGATTTAGTGTTTAGGGATTAGGGTTTCAATGTTAAGGTTTTAGGTTTTCCATGTTAGGGTTATCGGGTTTTACATTGTAGGGTTTAGGGTTTGGGGTTTTAGGGTTTAGGGATTAGGGTTTTGGGTTTTGCTTTAGGGTTTACTTTTTTTGGTTTTAGGGTTTAGGGTCTAAGATTTCAGGTTTTATTGTTTAAGGTTTAGGGTTTTGTGTTTAGGATTTAGGGTTAAAGGTTTAGTGTTTAGGATTTTCAGTTATAGGGTTTAGGGATTAGGGTTTAGGGTTTAGGATTTTGGGTTTTAGGGTTTAGGTTTATATTTTTAGGTTTTGGGGTTAAGAGTTGAAGATTTCAGGTTTTATAATTTAGGGTTTGGGGTTTTGTGTTTTGGATTTAGTCTTTAGGGTTTAGAGTTTTGGGTTTAGGTTTCCAATGTTTGGGTTTTAGGTTTTCCATATTAGGGTTTTACATTTTAGGGTTTAGGGTTTGGGGTTTTAGGGTTTAGGGTTTGGGGTTTTGGTTTACGGTTTATTGTTTTAGGTTTTAGGGTTAGGGGTTTAGGGTTTAGCATTTTCGGTTTTAGGGTTTAGGGATCAGGGTTTAGGGTTTAGGGTTTGGGGTTTTGGTTTACAATTTTTTTTTTAGGTTTTAGGGTTTAGGGTCTAAGATTTCAAGTTTTATTGTTTAAGGTTTAGGGTTTTGTGTTTAGGATTTAGGGTTTACAGTTAGGGTTTAGGATTTTTTATTTTATAGTTTAGGGTTTAGGGTTTTGGGTTTTGTGTTTAGGCTTTAGGGTTTAGGATTTGGGGTTTAAGGGTTCAGGGTTTGGAGTTTAGGATTTAGGGTTTTGGGTTTTAGATTTTAGGGTTTAGGGTTTGGGATTTTAGGGTTGAAGGTTTATTTTTAGGTTTTGTTGCTTTAAAGTTTAGGGTTTAGGGTTTAAGGTTTGGGATTTTAGGGCTTAGGGTTTATTTTTAGGTTTGGTGGCTTTAAAGTTTAGGGTTTTGGGTTTTAGGTTTTAGGGTTTTAGGGTTTAGGGTTTAGGATTTCGAGAATTATAGTTTAGGGTTTACGGTTTTGTGTTCATGATTTAGAGTTTTGGCTTTAGGGTTTCAATGTTAAGGTTTAGGATTTTACATTTTAGGGTTTGTGGTTTGGGGTTTTAGGGTTTAGCATTTCCAGATTTATAGTTTAGGGTTTAGGGTTTTGTGTTTTGGATTTAGTCTTTATGGTTTAGAGTTTAGGGTTTAGGGTTTCAATGTTAGGGTTTTAGGTTTTCCATGTTAGGGTTTTTGGGTTTTACACTTTCGGGTTTAGGGTTTGGGGTTTTAGGGTTTAGGGATCAGGGTTTAGGGTTTAGGGTTTGGGGTTTTAGGGTTTAGGGATCAGGGTTTAGGGTTTAGGGTTTGGGGTTTTATTTTAAGGTTTATTTTTTTACGTTTTAGGGTTTAGGGTCTAAGATTTCAGGTTTTATTGTTTAAGGTTTAGGGTTTTGTGTTTAGGGTTAGGGGTTTTGGGTTCAGCATTTTCAGTTTTAGGGTTTAGGAATCAGGGTTTAGGGTTTAGGTGTTGGGGTTTAGGGTTTATATTTTTAGATTTTAGGGTTTACAGTTGAAGATTTCAGGTGTTATAGTTTAGGGTTTATGGTTTTGTGTTTTGGAATTATTGTTTCGGGATTCGGGTTTCAATGTTAAGGTTTTAGGTTTTCCATGTTAGGGTTTTCGGGTTTTACATTTTAGGGTTTAGGGTTTGGGGTTTTAGGGTTTAGGGATTAGGGTTTTAGGTTTTGGTTCAGGGTTTATTTTTTTAGGTTTTAGGGTTTAGGGTCTAAGATTTCAGGTTTTATTGTTTAAGGTTTAGGGTTCAGGGTTAAGGGTTTAGTGTTTAGGATATTCAGTTATAGGGTTTAGGGATTAGGGTTTAGGGTTTAGGATTTTGGGTTTTAAGGTTTAGGTTTATATTTTTAGGTTTTGGGGTTAAGGGTTGAAGATTTCAGGTTTTATAGTTTAAGGTTTAGGGTTTTGTGTTTTTGATTCAGTCTATAGGGTTTAGAATTTATGGTTTAGGTTTTCAATGTTAGGGTTTTAGGTTTTCCATGTTAGGGTTTTAGGGGTTTACAATTTAAAGTTTAGGGTTTAGGGTCTTAGGGTTTAGGGTTTAGGGTTTAGGGTTTTCAGTGTTAAGGTTTAGGGTTTAGGGATCAGGGTTTAGGGTTTGGGGTTTTAGGGTTTAGGGTTTATATTTTTAGGTTTTAGGGTTTAGAGTTGAAGATTTCAGGTTTTGTAGTTTAGGGTTTGGGGTTTTGTGTTTTGGATTTAGTGTTTAGGGTTTAGAGTTTAGGGTTTAGGGTTTCAATGTTAGGGTTTTAGGGTTTTACATTTTAGGGTTTAGGGTTTGGGGATTTAGGGTTTAGGTTTATATTTTTAGGTTTTAGGGTTTAGAGTTGAAGATTTCAGGTTTCATAGTTTAGGGTTTAGGGTTTTGTGTTTTGGATTTAGTGCTTAGGGTTTAGAGGTTATGGTTTAGGGTTTCAATGTTAGGGTTTTAGGTTTTCCATGTTAGGGTTTTAGGGGGTTTAGGATTTCGAGATTTATAATTTAGGGTTTAGGGTTTTGTGTTCAGTATTTAGGGTTTTGGAGGGTTTCAATGTTAGGGTTTAGGATTTTACATTTTAGGGTTTTTGGTTTGGGGTTTTAGGGTTAAGGATTTCAAGATTTACAGTTTAGGGTTTAGGGTTTTTGATTTAGTCTTTATGCTTTAGAGTTTAGGGTTTAGGGTTTCAATGTTAGGGTTTTAGGTTTTCCATGTTAGGGTTTTTGGGTTTTACACTTTCGGGTATAGGGTTTGGGGTTTTAGGGTTTAGGGATCAGGGTTTAGGGTTTAGGGTTTGGGGTTTTGGTTTAGGGTTTATTTTTTTATGTTTTAGGGTTTAGGGTCTAAGATTTAAGGTTTTATTGTTTAAGGTTTAGGGTTTTGTGTTTAGGATTTGGGGTTAGGGGGTTTTGGGTTCGGCATTTTTCGGTTTTAGGGTTTAGGAATCGGGGGTTTAGGGTTTGGGGTTTTAGGGTTTAGGGTTTATATTTTTAGGTTTTAGGGTTTACAGTTGAATATTTCAGGTTTTATAGTCTAGGGTTTATGGTTTTGTGTTTTGGATTTAGTGTTTAGGGATTAGGGTTTCAATGTTAAGGTTTTAGGTTTTCCATGTTAGGGTTTTCGGGTTTTACATTGTAGGGTTTAGGGTTTGGGGTTTTAGGGTTTAGGGATTAGGGTTTTGGGTTTTGCTTTAGGGTTTACTTTTTTTGGTTTTAGGGTTTAGGGTCTAAGATTTCAGGTTTTATTGTTTAAGGTTTAGGGTTTTGTGTTTAGGATTTAGGGTTAAGGGTTTAGTGTTTAGGATTTTCAGTTATAGGGTTTAGGGATTAGGGTTTAGGGTTTAGGATTTTGGGTTTTAGGGTTTAGGTTTATATTTTTAGGTTTTGGGGTTAAGAGTTGAAGATTTCAGGTTTTATAATTTAGGGTTTGGGGTTTTGTGTTTTGGATTTAGTCTTTAGGGTTTAGAGTTTTGGGTTTAGGTTTCCAATGTTTGGGTTTTAGGTTTTCCATATTAGGGTTTTACATTTTAGGGTTTAGGGTTTGGGGTTTTAGGGTTTAGGGTTTGGGGTTTTGGTTTACGGTTTATTGTTTTAGGTTTTAGGGTTTAGGGTCTAAGATTTCAACTTTTATTGTTTAAGGTTTAGGGTTTTGTGTTTAGGATTTAGGGTTTACGGTTAGGGTTTAGGATTTTTTATTTTATAGTTTAGGGTTTAGGGTTTTGGGTTTTGTGTTTAGGCTTTAGGGTTTAGGATTTGGGGTTTAAGGGTTCAGGGTTTGGAGTTTAGGATTTAGGGTTTTGGGTTTTAGATTTTAGGGTTTAGGGTTTGGGATTTTAGGGTTGAAGGTTTATTTTTAGGTTTTGTTGCTTTAAAGTTTAGGGTTTAGGGTTTAAGGTTTGGGATTTTAGGGCTTAGGGTTTATTTTTAGCTTTGGTGGCTTTAAAGTTTAGGGTTTTGGGTTTTAGGTTTTAGGGTTTTAGGGTTTAGGGTTTAGGATTTCGAGATTTATAGTTTAGGGTTTACGGTTTTGTGTTCATGATTTAGGGTTTTGGCTTTAGGGTTTCAATGTTAAGGTTTAGGATTTTACATTTTAGGGTTTGTGGTTTGGGGTTTTAGGGTTTAGCATTTCCAGATTTACAGTTTAGGGTTTAGGGTTTTGTGTTTTGGATTTAGTCTTTATGGTTTAGAGTTTAGGGTTTAGGGTTTCAATGTTAGGGTTTTAGGTTTTCCATGTTAGGGTTTTTGGGTTTTACACTTTCGGGTTTAGGGTTTGGGGTTTTAGGGTTTAGGGATCAGGGTTTAGGGTTTAGGGTTTGGGGTTTTAGGGTTTAGGGATCAGGGTTTAGGGTTTAGGGTTTGGGGTTTTATTTTAAGGTTTATTTTTTTACGTTTTAGGGTTTAGGGTCTAAGATTTCAGGTTTTATTGTTTAAGGTTTAGGGTTTTGTGTTTAGGGTTAGGGGTTTTGGGTTCAGCATTTTCAGTTTTAGGGTTTAGGAATCGGGGTTTAGGGTTTAGGTGTTGGGGTTTAGGGTTTATATTTTTAGATTTTAGGGTTTACAGTTGAAGATTTCAGGTTTTATAGTTTAGGGTTTATGGTTTTGTGTTTTGGAATTATTGTTTCGGGATTAGGGTTTCAATGTTAAGGTTTTAGGTTTTCCATGTTAGGGTTTTCGGGTTTTACATTTTAGGGTTTAGGGTTTGGGGTTTTAGGGTTTAGGGATTAGGGTTTTAGGTTTTGGTTCAGGGTTTATTTTTTTAGGTTTTAGGGTTTAGGGTCTAAGATTTCAGGTTTTATTGTTTAAGGTTTAGGGTTCAGGGTTAAGGGTTTAGTGTTTAGGATATTCAGTTATAGGGTTTAGGGATTAGGGTTTAGGGTTTAGGATTTTGGGTTTTAAGGTTTAGGTTTATATTTTTAGGTTTTGGGGTTAAGGGTTGAAGATTTCAGGTTTTATAGTTTACGGTTTAGGGTTTTGTGTTTTTGATTCAGTCTATAGGGTTTAGAATTTAGGGTTTAGGTTTTCAATGTTAGGGTTTTAGGTTTTCCATGTTAGGGTTTTAGGGGTTTAAAATTTAAAGTTTAGGGTTTAGGGTCTTAGGGTTTAGGGTTTGGGGTTTTCAGTGTTAAGGTTTAGGGTTTAGGGATCAGGGTTTAGGGTTTGGGGTTTTAGGGTTTAGGGTTTATATTTTTAGGTTTTAGGGTTTAGAGTTGAAGATTTCAGGTTTTGTAGTTTAGGGTTTGGGGTTTTGTGTTTTGGATTTAGTGTTTAGGGTTTAGAGTTTAGGGTTTAGGGTTTCAATGTTAGGGTTTTAGGGTTTTACATTTTAGGGTTTAGGGTTTGGGGATTTAGGGTTTAGGTTTATATTTTTAGGTTTTAGGGTTTAGAGTTGAAGATTTCAGGTTTCATAGTTTAGGGTTTAGGGTTTTGTGTTTTGGATTTAGTGCTTAGGGTTTAGAGGTTATGGTTTAGGGTTTCAATGTTAGGGTTTTAGGTTTTCCATGTTAGGGTTTTAGGGTTTTACATTTTAGGGTTTAGGGTTTCGGGTTCTGGGGTTTAGGGTTTAGGGTTTTAAGTGTTAGGATTTGGGGTTTGGGGTTTTGTGTTTAGGCTTTAGGGTTTAGGATTTGGAGTTTAGGATTTAGGGTTTTGGGTTTTAGATTTTAGGGTTTAGGGTTTATTTTTAGATTTTGTGGCTTTAAAGTAAAGGGTTTATGGTTTTAGGTTTTAAAGTTTTAGGGTTTAGGATTTCGAGATTTATAGTTTAGGGTTTAGGGTTTTGTGTTCAGTATTTAGGGTTTTGGAGGGTTTCAATGTTAGGGTTTAGGATTTTACATTTTAGGGTTTTTGGTTTGGGGTTTTAGGGTTAAGGAATTCAAGATTTACAGTTTAGGGTTTAGGGTTTTATGTTTTTGATTTAGTCTTTATGCTTTAGAGTTTAGGGTTTAGGGTTTCAATGTTAGGGTTTTAGGTTTTCCATGTTAGGGTTTTTGGGTTTTACACTTTCGGGTATAGGGTTTGTGGTTTTAGGGTTTAGGGATCAGGGTTTAGGGTTTGGGGTTTTGGTTTAGGGTTTATTTTTTTATGTTTTAGGGTTTAGGGTCTAAGATTTAAGGTTTTATTGTTTAAGGTTTAGGGTTTTGTGTTTAGGATTTAGGGTTAGGGGTTTTGGGTTCAGCATTTTCGGTTTTAGGGTTTAGGAATCAGGGTTTAGGGTTTGGGGTTTTAGGATTTAGGGTTTATATTTTTAGGTTTTAGGGTTTACAGTTGAAGATTTCAGGTTTTATAGTCTAGGGTTTATGGTTTTGTGTTTTGGATTTAGTGTTTAGGGATTAGGGTTTCAATGTTAAGGTTTTAGGTTTTCCATGTTAGGGTTTTCGGGTTTTACATTGTAGGGTTTAGGGTTTGGGGTTTTAGGGTTTAGGGATTAGGGTTTTGGGTTTTGCTTTAGGGTTTACTTTTTTTGGTTTTAGGGTTTAGGGTCTAAGATTTCAGGTTTTATTGTTTAAGGTTTAGGGTTTTGTGTTTAGGATTTAGGGTTAAGGGTTTAGTGTTTAGGATTTTCAGTTATAGGGTTTAGGGATTAGGGTTTAGGGTGTAGGATTTTGGGTTTTAGGGTTTAGGTTTATATTTTTAGGTTTTGGGGTTAAGAGTTGAAGATTTCAGGTTTTATAATTTAGGGTTTGGGGTTTTGTGTTTTGGATTTAGTCTTTAGGGTTTAGAGTTTTGGGTTTAGGGTTCCAATGTTTGGGTTTTAGGTTTTCCATGTTAGGGTTTGACATTTTAGGGTTTAGGGTTTGGGGTTTCAGGGTTTAGGGATCAGGGTTTAGGGTTTGGGGTTTTGGTTTACGGTTTATTGTTTTAGGTTTCAGGGTTTAGGGTCTAAGATTTCAACTTTTATTGTTTAAGGTTTAGGGTTTTGTGTTTAGGATTTAGGGTTTTTTATTTTATAGTTTAGGGTTTAGTGTTTTGGGTTTTGTGTTTAGGCTTTAGGGTTTAGGATTTGGGGTTTAAGGGTTCAGGGTTTGGAGTTTAGGATTTAGGGTTTTGGGTTTTAGATTTTAGGGTTTAGGGTTTGGGATTTTAGGGTTGAAGGTTTATTTTTTGGTTTTGTTGCTTTAAAGTTTAGGGTTTAGGGTTTAAGGTTTCGGATTTTAGGGCTTAGGGTTTATTTTTAGGTTTGGTGGCTTTAAAGTTTAGGGTTTTGGGTTTTAGGTTTTAGGGTTTTAGGGTTTAGGGTTTAGGATTTCGAGATTTATAGTTTAGGGTTTACGGTTTTGTGTTCAGGATTTAGGGATTTGGGTTTGGGTTTCAATGTTAGGGTTTTAGGATTTTACATTTTAGGGTTTGTGGTTTAGGGTTGTAGGGTTTAGGATTTCCAGATTTATATTTTAGGGTTTAGGGTTTTGTGGTTTGGATTTAGTCTTTATGGTTTAGAGTTTAGGGTTTAGGGTTTCAATGTTAGGGTTTTAGGTTTTCCATGTTGGGGTTTTTGGGTTTTACAATTCAGGGTTTAGGGTTTGGGGTTTTAGGGTTTAGGGATCAGGGTTTAGGGTTTAGGGTTTTGGTTTAGGGTTTATTTTTTTAGGTTTTAGGGTTTAGGGTCTAATATTTCAGGTTTTATTGTTTAAGGTTTAGGGTTTTGTGTTTAGGATTTAGGGTTAAGGGCTTAGGCTTTAGGATTTTCATTTATAGTGTTTAGGGATTAGGGATTAGGGTTTAGGATTTTGGGTTTCAGGGTTTAGGTTTATATTTTTAGGTTTTAGGGTTTAGAGTTGAAGATTTCAGCTTTTACAATTTAGGGTTTAGGGTTTTGTGTGTTTGATTTAGTCTTTAGGGTTTAGAGTTTAGGGATTGGGATTTTAGGGTTTAGGGTTTATTTTTAGGTTTTGTGGCTTTAAGGTTTAGGGTTTAGCGTTTTAGGTTTTCGGGTTTTAGGGTTTAGGGTTTAGGATTTCGAGATTTATGGTTTAGGGTTTAGGGTTTACTGTTCAGGATTTAGGGTTTTGGCTTTAGGTTTTCAATGTTAAGGTTTAGGATTTTACATTTTAGGGTTTGTGGTTTGGGGTTTTAGGGTTTAGCATTTCCAGATTTACAGTTTAGGGTTTAGGGTTTTGTGTTTTGGATTTAGTCTTTATGGTTTAGAGTTTAGGGTTTAGGGTTTCAATGTTAGGGTTTTAGGTTTTCCATGTTAGGGTTTTACACTTTCGGGTTTAGGGTTTGGGGTTTTAGGGTTTAGGGATCAGGGTTTAGGGTTTAGGGTTTGGGGTTTTATTTTAAGGTTTATTTTTTTACGTTTTAGGGTTTATGGTCTAAGATTTTAGGTTTTATTGTTTAAGGTTTAGGGTTTTGTGTTTAGGGTTAGGGGTTTTGGGTTCAGCATTTTCAGTTTTAGGGTTTAGGAATCAGGGTTTAGGGTTTAGGTTTTGGGGTTTAGGGTTTATATTTTTAGATTTTAGGGTTTACAGTTGAAGATTTCAGGTTTTATAGTTTAGGGTTTATGGTTTTGTGTTTTGGAATTATTGTTTAGGGATTAGGGTTTCAATGTTAAGGTTTTAGGTTTTCCATGTTAGGGTTTTCGGGTTTTACATTTTAGGGTTTAGGGTTTGGGGTTTTAGGGTTTAGGGATTAGGGTTTTGGGTTTTGGTTTAGGGTTTATTTTTTTAGGTTTTTGGGTTTAGGGTCTAAGATTTCAGGTTTTATTGTTTAAGGTTTAGGGTTCAGGGTTAAGGGTTTAGTGTTGAGGATTTTCAGTTATAGGGTTTAGGGATTAGGGTTTAGGGTTTAGGATTTTGGGTTTTAAGGTTTAGGTTTATATTTTTAGGTTTTGGGGTTAAGGGTTGAAGATTTCAGGTTTTATAATTTACAGTTTAGGGTTTCGTGTTTTTGATTCAGTCTTTAGGGTTTAGAATTTAGGGTTTAGGTTTTCAATGTTAGGGTTTTAGGTTTTCCATGTTAGGGTTTTAGGGGTTTACAATTTAAAGTTTAGGGTTTAGGGTCTTAGGGTTTAGAGTTTAGGGTTTAGGGTTTTCAGTGTTAAGGTTTAGGGTTTAGGGATCAGGGTCTAGGGTTTGGGGTTTTAAAGTTTAAGGTTTATATTTTTAGGTTTTAGGGTTTAGAGTTGAAGATTTCAGGTTTTGTAGTTTAGGGTTTGGGGTTTTGTGTTTTGGATTTAGTGTTTAGGGTTTAGAGTTTAGGGTTTAGGGTTTCAATGTTAGGGTTTTAGGGTTTTACATTTTAGGGTTTAGGGTTTGGGGATTTAGGGTTTAGGTTTATATTTTTAGGTTTTAGGGTTTAGAGTTGAAGATTTCATGTTTTATAGTTTAGGGTTTAGGGTTTTGTGTTTTGGATTTAGTGCTTAGGGTTTAGAGGTTATGGTTTAGGGTTTCAATGTTAGGGTTTTAGGTTTTCCATGTTAGGGTTTTCGGGTTTTACATTGTAGGGTTTAGGGTTTGGGGTTTTAGGGTTTAGGGATTAGGGTTTTGGGTTTTGCTTTAGGGTTTACTTTTTTTGGTTTTAGGGTTTAGGGTCTAAGATTTCAGGTTTTATTGTTTAAGGTTTAGGGTTTTGTGTTTAGGATTTAGGGTTAAGGGTTTAGTGTTTAGGATTTTCGATTATAGGGGTTTAGGGATTAGCGTTTAGGGTTTAGGATTTTTGGGTTTTAGGGTTTAGGTTTATATTTTTAGGTTTTGGGGTTAAGAGTTGAAGATTTCGAGTTTTATAATTTAGGGTTTGGGGTTTTGTGTTTTGGATTTAGTCTTTAGGGTTCAGAGTTTTGGGTTTAGGGTTCCAATGTTTGGGTTTTAGGTTTTCCCTGTTAGGGTTTGACATTTTAGGGTTTAGGGTTTGGGGTTTCGGGGTTTAGGGATCGGGGGTTTAGGGTTTGGGGGTTTTGGTTTACGGTTTATTGTTTTAGGTTTTAGGGTTTAGGGTCTAAGATTTCAACTTTTATTGTTTAAGGTTTAGGGTTTTGTGTTTAGGATTTAGGGTTTTTTATTTTATAGTTTAGGGTTTAGGGTTTTGGGTTTTGTGTTTAGGCTTTAGGGTTTAGGATTTGGGGTTTAAGGGTTCAGGGTTTGGAGTTTAGGATTTAGGGTTTTGGGTTTTAGATTTTAGGGTTTAGGGTTTGGGATTTTAGGGTTGAAGGTTTATTTTTTGGTTTTGTTGCTTTAAAGTTTAGGGTTTAGGGTTTAAGGTTTGGGATTTTAGGGCTTAGGGTTTATTTTTAGGTTTGGTGGCTTTAAAGTTTAGGGTTTTGGGTTTTAGGTTTTAGGGTTTTAGGGTTTAGGGTTTAGGATTTCGAGATTTATAGTTTAGGGTTTACGGTTTTGTGTTCAGGATTTAGGGATTTGGGTTTGGGTTTCAATGTTAGGGTTTTAGGATTTTACATTTTAGGGTTTGTGGTTTAGGGTTGTAGGGTTTAGGATTTCCAGATTTATATTTTAGGGTTTAGGGTTTTGTGGTTTTGGATTTAGTCTTTATGGTTTAGAGTTTAGGGTTTAGGGTTTCAATGTTAGGGTTTTAGGTTTTTCCATGTTGGGGGTTTTTGGGTTTTACAATTCGGGGTTTAGGGTTTGGGGTTTTAGGGTTTAGGGATCGGGGGTTTAGGGTTTAGGGTTTTGGTTTAGGGTTTATTTTTTTAGGTTTTAGGGTTTAGGGTCTAATATTTCAGGTTTTATTGTTTAAGGTTTAGGGTTTTGTGTTTAGGATTTAGGGTTAAGGGCTTAGGCTTTAGGATTTTCATTTATAGTGTTTAGGGATTAGGGATTAGGGTTTAGGATTTTGGGTTTCAGGGTTTAGGTTTATATTTTTAGGTTTTAGGGTTTAGAGTTGAAGATTTCAGCTTTTACAATTTAGGGTTTAGGGTTTTGTGTGTTTGATTTAGTCTTTAGGGTTTAGAGTTTAGGGATTGGGATTTTAGGGTTTAGGGTTTATTTTTAGGTTTTGTGGCTTTAAGGTTTAGGGTTTAGCGTTTTAGGGTTTAGGGTTTTGTGTTTTGGATTTAGTGTTTAGGGTTTAGAGTTTAGGGTTTAGGGTTTCAATGTTAGGGTTTTAGGGTTTTACATTTTAGGGTTTAGGGTTTGGGGATTTAGGGTTTAGGTTTATATTTTTAGGTTTTAGGGTTTAGAGTTGAAGATTCAGGTTTTATAGTTTAGGGTTTAGGGTTTTGTGTTTTGGATTTAGTGCTTAGGGTTTAGAGGTTATGGTTTAGGGTTTCAATGTTAGGGTTTTAGGTTTTCCATGTTAGGGTTTTACATTTTAGGGTTTAGGGTTTGGGGTTCTGGGGTTTAGGGTTTAGGGTTTTAAGTGTTAGGGTTTGGGGTTTGGGGTTTTGTGTTTAGGCTTTAGGGTTTAGGATTTGGAGTTTAGGATTTAGGGTTTTGGGTTTTAGATTTTAGGGTTTAGGGTTTATTTTTAGATTTTGTGGCTTTAAAGTAAAGGGTTTATGTTTTTAGGTTTTAAGGTTGTAGGGTTTAGGATTTGAGATTTATAGTTTAGGGTTTAGGGGTTTTGTGTTCGGTATTTAGGGTTTTGGAGGGTTTCAATGTTAGGGTTTAGGATTTTACATTTTAGGGTTTTTGGTTTGGGGTTTTAGGGTTAAGGATTTCAAGATTTACAGTTTAGGGTTTTGTGTTTTTGATTTAGTCTTTATGCTTTAGAGTTTAGGGTTTAGGGTTTCAATGTTAGGGTTTTCGGTTTTCCATGTTAGGGGTTTTTGGGTTTTACACTTTCGGGTATAGGGTTTGGGGTTTTAGGGTTTAGGGATCGGGGGTTTAGGGTTTAGGGTTTGGGGTTTTGGTTTAGGGTTTATTTTTTTATGTTTTAGGGTTTAGGGTCTAAGATTTAAGGTTTTAATGTTTAAGGTTTAGGGTTTTGTGTTTAGGATTTAGGGTTAGGGGTTTTGGGTTCGGCATTTTTCGGTTTTAGGGTTTAGGAATCGGGGGTTTAGGGTTTGGGGTTTTAGGGTTTAGGGTTTATATTTTTTAGGTTTTAGGGTTTACGATTGAATATTTCGAGTTTTATAGTCTAGGGTTTATGGTTTTGTGTTTTGGATTTAGTGTTTAGGGATTAGGGTTTCAATGTTAAGGTTTTAGGTTTTCCATGTTAGGGTTTTCGGGTTTTACATTGTAGGGTTTAGGGTTTGGGGTTTTAGGGTTTAGGGATTAGGGTTTTGGGGTTTTGCTTTAGGGTTTACTTTTTTTTGGTTTTTAGGGTTTAGGGTCAAAGATTTGAGTTTTATTGTTTAAGGTTTAGGGTTTTGTGTTTAGGATTTAGGGTTAAGGGTTTAGTGTTTAGGATTTTTCGGTTATAGGGTTTAGGGATTAGGGTTTAGGGTTTAGGATTTTTGGGTTTTAGGGTTTAGGTTTATATTTTTTAGGTTTTGGGGTTAAGAGTTGAAGATTTCAGGTTTTATAATTTAGGGTTTGGGGTTTTGTGTTTTGGATTTAGTCTTTAGGGTTTAGAGTTTTGGGTTTAGGTTTCCAATGTTTGGGTTTTAGGTTTTCCATATTAGGGTTTTACATTTTAGGGTTTAGAGTTTGGGGTTTTAGGGTTTAGGGTTTGGGGTTTTGGTTTACGGTTTATTGTTTTAGGTTTTAGGGTTTAGGGTCTAAGATTTCAACTTTTATTGTTTAAGGTTTAGGGTTTTGTGTTTAGGATTTAGGGTTTACGGTTAGGGTTTAGGATTTTTTATTTTATAGTTTAGGGTTTAGGGTTTTGGGTTTTGTGTTTAGGCTTTAGGGTTTAGGATTTGGGGTTTAAGGGTTCAGGGTTTGGAGTTTAGGATTTAGGGTTTTGGGTTTTAGATTTTAGGGTTTAGGGGTTGGGATTTTAGGGTTGAAGGTTTATTTTTAGGTTTTGTTGCTTTAGAGTTTAGGGTTTAGGGTTTAAGGTTTGGGATTTTAGGGCTTAGGGTTTATTTTTAGGTTTGGTGGCTTTAAAGTTTAGGGTTTTGGGTTTTAGGTTTTAGGGTTTTAGGGTTTAGGGTTTAGGATTTCGAGATTTATAGTTTAGGGTTTACGGTTTTGTGTTCAGGATTTAGGGTTTTGGCTTTAGGGTTTCAATGTTAAGGTTTAGGATTTTACATTTTTGGGTTTGTGGTTTGGGGTTTTAGGGTTTAGCATTTCAGTTCTGAGTTTAGGGTTTAGGGTTTTGTGTTTTGGATTTAGTCTTTATGGTTTAGAGTTTAGGGTTTAGGGTTTCAATGTTAGGGGTTTTAGGTTTTCCATGTTAGGGGTTTTTGGGTTTTACACTTTCGAGTTTAGGGTTTGGGGTTTTAGGGTTTAGGGATCAGGGTTTAGGGTTTAGGGTTTGGGGGTTTTAGGGTTTAGGGATCGGGGGTTTAGGGTTTAGGGTTTGGGGTTTTATTTTATGGTTTATTTTTTTTACGTTTTAGGGGTTTAGGGTCTAAGATTTCGAGTTTTATTGTTTAAGGTTTAGGGTTTTGTGTTTAGGGTTAGGGGTTTTGGGTTCGGCATTTTTCGGTTTAAGGGTTTAGGAATCGGGGGTTTAGGGTTTAGGTGTTGGGGTTTAGGGTTTATATTTTTTAGATTTTAGGGTTTACGATTTGAAGATTTCGAGTTTTATAGTTTAGGGTTTATGGTTTTGTGTTTTGGAATTATTCTTTCGGGATTAGGGTTTCAATGTTAAGGTTTTAGGTTTTCCATGTTAGGGTTTTCGGGTTTTACATTTTAGGGTTTAGGGTTTGGGGTTTTAGGGTTTAGGGATTAGGGTTTTAGGTTTTGGTTTAGGGTTTATTTTTTTAGGTTTTAGGGTTTAGGGTCTAAGATTTCAGGTTTTATTGTTTAAGGTTTAGGGTTCAGGGTTAAGGGTTTAGTGTTTAGGATTTTCAGTTATAGGGTTTAGGGATTAGGGTTTAGGGTTTAGGATTTTAGGTTTTAAGGTTTAGGGTTTATATTTTTTAGGTTTTGGGGTTAAGGGTTGAAGATTTGGGTTTTATAATTTACGGTTTAGGGTTTTGTGTTTTTGATTCGATCTTTAGGGTTTAGAATTTAGGGTTTAGGTTTTTCAATGTTAGGGTTTTAGGTTTTCCATGTTAGGGTTTTAGGGGTTTACAATAGAAAGTTTAGGGTTTAGGGTCTTAGGGTTTAGGGTTTAGGGTTTAGGGTTTTCAGTGTTAAGGTTTAGGGTTTAGGGATCAGGGTTTAGGGTTTGGGGTTTTAGGGTTTAGGGTTTATATTTTTAGGTTTTAGGGTTTAGAGTTGAAGATTTGAGTTTTGTAGTTTAGGGTTTGGGGGTTTTGTGTTTTGGATTTAGTGTTTAGGGTTTAGAGTTTAGGGTTTAGGGTTTCAATGTTAGGGTTTTAGGGTTTTACATTTTAGGGTTTAGGGTTTGGGGATTTAGGGTTTAGGTTTATATTTTTAGGTTTTAGGGTTTAGAGTTGAAGATTTCAGGTTTTATAGTTTAGGGTTTAGGGTTGTGTGTTTTGGATTTAGTGCTTAGGGTTTAGAGGTTATGGTTTAGGGTTTCAATGTTAGGGGTTTTAGGTTTTTCCATGTTAGGGTTTTACATTTTAGGGTTTAGGGTTTGGGGTTCTGGGGTTTAGGGTTTAGGGTTTTAAGTGTTAGGGTTTGGGGTTTGGGGTTTTGTGTTTAGGCTTTAGGGTTTAGGATTTGGAGTTTAGGATTTAGGGTTTTGGGTTTTAGATTTTAGGGTTTAGGGTTTATTTTTAGATTTTGTGGCTTTAAAGTAAAGGGTTTATGGTTTTAGGTTTTAAGGTTTTAGGGTTTAGGATTTCGAGATTTATAGTTTAGGGTTTAGGGTTTTGTGTTCAGTATTTAGGGTTTTGGAGGGTTTCAATGTTAGGGTTTAGGATTTTACATTTTAGGGTTTTTGGTTTGGGGTTTTAGGGTTAAGGATTTCAAGATTTACAGTTTAGGGTTTTGTGTTTTTGATTTAGTCTTTATGCTTTAGAGTTTAGGGTTTAGGGTTTCAATGTTAGGGTTTTAGGTTTTCCATGTTAGGGTTTTTGGGTTTTACACTTTCGGGTATAGGGTTTGGGGTTTTAGGGTTTAGGGATCAGGGTTTAGGGTTTAGGGTTTGGGGTTTTGGTTTAGGGTTTATTTTTTTATGTTTTAGGATTTAGGGTCTAAGATTTAAGGTTTTATTGTTTAAGGTTTAGGGTTTTGTGTTTAGGATTTAGGGTTAGGGGTTTTGGGTTCAGCATTTTCGGTTTTAGGGTTTAGGAATCAGGGTTTAGGGTTTGGGGTTTTAGGGTTTAGGGTTTATATTTTTAGGTTTTAGGGTTTACAGTTGAAGATTTCAGGTTTTATAGTCTAGGGTTTATGGTTTTGTGTTTTGGATTTAGTGTTTAGGGATTAGGGTTTCAATGTTAAGGTTTTAGGTTTTCCATGTTAGGGTTTTCGGGTTTTACATTGTAGGGTTTTGGGTTTGGGGTTTTAGGGTTTAGGGATTAGGGTTTTGGGTTTTGCTTTAGGGTTTACTTTTTTTGGTTTTAGGTTTTAGGGTCTAAGATTTCAGGTTTTATTGTTTAAGGTTTAGGGTTTTGTGTTTAGGATTTAGGGTTAGGGGTTTAGTGTTTAGGATTTTCAGTTATAGGGTTTAGGGATTAGGGTTTAGGGTTTAGGATTTTGGGTTTTAGGGTTTAGGTTTATATTTTTAGGTTTTGGGGTTAAGAGTTGAAGATTTCAGGTTTTATAATTTAGGGTTTGGGGTTTTGTGTTTTGGATTTAGTCTTTAGGGTTTAGAGTTTTGGGTTTACGGTTCCAATGTTTGGGTTTTAGGTTTTCCATGTTAGGGTTTTACATTTTAGGGTTTAGGGTTTGGGGTTTCAGGGTTTAGGGATCAGGGTTTAGGGTTTGGGGTTTTGGTTTACGGTTTATTGTTTTAGGTTTTAGGGTTTAGGGTCTAAGATTTCAACTTTTATTGTTTAAGGTTTAGGGTTTTGTGTTTAGGATTTAGGGTTTACGGTTAGGGTTTAGGATTTTTTATTTTATAGTTTAGGGTTTAGGGTTTTGGGTTTTGTGTTTAGGCTTTAGGGTTTAGGATTTGGGGTTTAAGGGTTCAGGGTTTGGAGTTTAGGATTTAGGGGTTTTGGGTTTTTAGATTTTAGGGTTTAGGGTTTGGGATTTTAGGGTTTAGGGTTTAGGGTTTTCAGTGTTAAGGTTTAGGGTTTAGGGATCAGGGTTTAGGGTTTGGGGTTTTAGGGTTTAGGGTTTATATTTTTAGGTTTTAGGGTTTAGAGTTGAAGATTTCAGGTTTTGTAGTTTAGGGTTTGGGGGTTTTGTGTTTTGGATTTAGTGTTTAGGGTTTAGAGTTTAGGGTTTAGGGTTTCAATGTTAGGGTTTTAGGGTTTTACATTTTAGGGTTTAGGGTTCGGGGATTTAGGGTTTAGGTTTATATTTTTAGGTTTTATGGTTTAGAGTTGAAGATTTCAGGTTTTATAGTTTAGGGTTTAGGGTTTTGTGTTTTGGATTTAGTGCTTAGGGGTTTTAGAGGTTATGGTTTAGGGTATCAATGTTAGGGGTTTTAGGTTTTCCATGTTAGGGTTTTACATTTTAGGGTTTAGGGTTTGGGGTTACAGGGGTTTAGGGTTTAGGGTTTTAAGTGTTAGGGTTTGGGGTTTGGGGGTTTTGTGTTTAGGCTTTAGGGTTTAGGATTTGGAGTTTAGGATTTAGGGTTTTGGGTTTTAGATTTTAGGGTTTAGGGTTTATTTTTTAGATTTTGTGGCTTTAAAGTAAAGGGTTTATGTTTTTTAGGTTTTAAGGTTTTAGGGTTTAGGATTTGAGATTTATAGTTTAGGGTTTAGGGTTTTGTGTTCGGTATTTAGGGTTTTGGAGGGTTTCAATGTTAGGGTTTAGGATTTTTACATTTTAGGGTTTTTGGTTTGGGGGTTTTTAGGGTTAAGGATTTCAAGATTCTGAGTTTAGGGTTTTGTGTTTTTGATTTAGTCTTTATGCTTTAGAGTTTAGGGTTTAGGGGTTTTCAATGTTAGGGTTTTAGGTTTTTCATGTTAGGGGTTTTTGGGTTTTACACTTTCGGGTATAGGGTTTGGGGTTTTAGGGTTTAGGGATCAGGGTTTAGGGTTTAGGGTTTGTGGTTTTGGTTTAGGGTTTATTTTTTTATGTTTTAGGGTTTAGGGTCTAAGATTTAAGGTTTTATTGTTTAAGGTTTAGGGTTTTGTGTTTAGGATTTAGGGTTAGGGGTTTTGGGTTCAGCATTTTCGGTTTTAGGGTTTAGGAATCAGGGTTTAGGGTTTGGGGTTTTAGGGTTTAGGGTTTATATTTTTAGGTTTTAGGGTTTACAGTTGAATATTTCAGGTTTTATAGTCTAGGGTTTATGGTTTTGTGTTTTGGATTTAGTGTTTAGGGATTAGGGTTTCAATGTTAAGGTTTTAGGTTTTCCATGTTAGGGTTTTCGGGTTTTACATTGTAGGGTTTAGGGTTTGGGGTTTTAGGGTTTAGGGATTAGGGTTTTGGGTTTTGCTTTAGGGTTTACTTTTTTTGGTTTTAGGGTTTAGGGTCTAAGATTTCAGGTTTTATTGTTTAAGGTTTAGGGTTTTGTGTTTAGGATTTAGGGTTAAGGGTTTAGTGTTTAGGATTTTCAGTTATAGGGTTTAGGGATTAGGGTTTAGGATTTTTGGGTTTTAGGGTTTAGGTTTATATTTTTAGGTTTTGGGGTTAAGAGTTGAAGATTTCAGGTTTTATAATTTAGGGTTTGGGGTTTTGTGTTTCGGATTTAGTCTTTAGGGTTTAGAGTTTTGGGTTTACGGTTCCAATGTTTGGGTTTTAGGTTTTCCATATTAGGGTTTTACATTTTAGGGTTTAGGGGTTGAGGTTTCAGGGTTTAGGGTTTGGGGTTTTGGTTTACGGTTTATTGTTTTAGGTTTTAGGGTTTAGGGTCTAAGATTTCAACTTTTATTGTTTAAGGTTTAGGGTTTTGTGTTTAGGATTTAGGGTTTACGGTTAGGGTTTAGGATTTTTTATTTTATAGTTTAGGGTTTAGGGTTTTGGGTTTTGTGTTTAGGCTTTAGGGTTTAGGATTTGGGGTTTAAGGTTTCAGGGTTTGGAGTTTAGGATTTAGGGTTTTGGGTTTTAGATTTTAGGGTTTAGGGTTTGGGATTTTAGGGTTGAAGGTTTATTTTTAGGTTTTGTTGCTTTAAAGTTTAGGGTTTAGGGTTTAAGGTTTGGGATTTTAGGGCTTAGGGTTTATTTTTAGGTTTGGTGGCTTTAAAGTTTAGGGTTTAGGGTTTTGTGTTTTGGATTTAGTCTTTATGGTTTAGAGTTTAGGGTTTAGGGTTTCAATGTTAGGGTTTTAGGTTTTCCATGTTGGGGTTTTTGGGTTTTACAATTTAGGGTTTAGGGTTTGGGGTTTTAGGGTTTAGGGATCAGGGTTTAGGGTTTAGGGTTTTGGTTTAGGGTTTATTTTTTTAGGTTTTAGGGTTTAGGGTCTAATATTTCAGGTTTTATTGTTTAAGGTTTAGGGTTTTGTGTTTAGGATTTAGGGTTAAGGGCTTAGGCTTTAGGATTTTCATTTATAGGGTTTAGGGATTAGGGTTTAGGATTTTGGGTTTCAGGGTTTAGGTTTATATTTTTAGGTTTTAGGGTTTAGAGTTGAAGATTTCAGGTTTTATAATTTAGGGTTTAGGGTTTTGTGTGTTTGATTTAGTCTTTAGGGTTTAGAGTTTAGGGATTGGGATTTTAGGGTTTAGGGTTTATTTTTAGGTTTTGTGGCTTTAAGGTTTAGGGTTTAGCGTTTTAGGTTTTCGGGTTTTAGGGTTTAGGGTTTAGGATTTCGAGATTTATGGTTTAGGGTTTAGGGTTTAGTGTTCAGGATTTAGGGTTTTGGCTTTAGGGTTTCAATGTTAAGGTTTAGGATTTTACATTTTAGGGTTTGTGGTTTGGGGTTTTAGGGTTTAGCATTTCCAGATTTACAGTTTAGGGCTTAGGGTTTTGTGTTTTGGATTTAGTCTTTATGGTTTAGAGTTTAGGGTTTAGGGTTTCAATGTTAGGGTTTTAGGTTTTCCATGTTAGGGTTTTTGGGTTTTACACTTTCGGGTTTAGGGTTTGGGGTTTTAGGGTTTAGGGATCAGGGTTTGGGGTTTTATTTTAAGGTTTATTTTTTTACGTTTTAGGGTTTAGGGTCTAAGATTTCAGGTTTTATTGTTTAAGGTTTAGGGTTTTGTGTTTAGGGTTAGGGGTTTTGGGTTCAGCATTTTCAGTTTTAGGGTTTAGGAATCAGGGTTTAGGGTTTAGGTTTTGGTGTTTAGGGTTTATATTTTTAGATTTTAGGGTTTACAGTTGAAGATTTCAGGTTTTATAGTTTAGGGTTTATGGTTTCGTGTTTTGGAATTATTGTTTAGGGATTAGGGTTTCAATGTTAAGCTTTTACGTTTTCCATGTTAGAGTTTTCGGGTTTTACATTTTAGGGTTTAGGGTTTGGGGTTTTAGGGTTTAGGGATTAGGGTTTTGGGTTTTGGTTTAGGGTTTATTTTTTTAGGTTTTAGGGTTTAGGGTCTAAGATTTCATGTTTTATTGTTTAAGGTTTAGGGTTCAGGGTTAAGGGTTTAGTGTTTAGGATTTTCAGTTTTAAGGTTTAGGTTTATATTTTTAGGTTTTGGGGTTAAGGGTTGAAGATTTCAGGTTTTATAATTTACGGTTTAGGGTTTTGTGTTTTTTGATTCGATCTTTAGGGTTTAGAATTTAGGGTTTAGGTTTTTCAATGTTAGGGTTTTAGGTTTTCAATGTTAGGGTTTTAGGGGTTTACAATTTAAAGTTTAGGGTTTAGGGTCTTAGGGTTTAGGGTTTAGGGTTTAGGGTTTTCAGTGTTAAGGTTTAGGGTTTAGGGATCAGGGTTTAGGGTTTGGGGTTTTAGGGTTTAGCGTTTATATTTTTAGGTTTTAGGGTTTAGAGTTGAAGATTTGAGTTTTGTAGTTTAGGGTTTGGGGTTTTGTGTTTTGGATTTAGTGTTTAGGGTTTAGAGTTTAGGGGTTTAGGGTTTTCAATGTTAGGGTTTTAGGGTTTTACATTTTAGGGTTTAGGGTTTGGGGATTTAGGGTTTAGGTTTATATTTTTAGGTTTTAGGGTTTAGAGTTGAAGATTTCAGGTTTTATAGTTTAGGGCTTAGGGTTTTGTGTTTTGGATTTAGTGCTTAGGGTTTAGAGGTTATGGTTTAGGGTTTCAATGTTAGGGTTTTAGGTTTTCCATGTTAGGGTTTTACATTTTTAGGGTTTAGGGTTTGGGGGTTACGGGGTTTAGGGTTTAGGGGTTTTAAGTGTTAGGGTTTGGGGTTTAGGGTTTTGCGTTTAGGCTTTAGGGTTTAGGATTTGGAGTTTAGGATTTAGGGTTTTGGGTTTTAGATTTTAGGGTTTAGGGTTTATTTTTAGATTTTGTGGCTTCAAAGTAAAGGGTTTATGGTTTTAGGTTTTAAGGTTTTAGGGTTTAGGATTTCGAGATTTATAGTTTAGGGTTTAGGGTTTTGTGTTCAGTATTTAGGGTTTTGGAGGGTTTCAATGTTAGGGTTTAGGATTTTACATTTTAGGGTTTTTGGTTTGGGGTTTTAGGGTTAAGGATTTCAAGATTTACAGTTTAGGGTTTTGTGTTTTTGATTTAGTCTTTATGCTTTAGAGTTTAGGGTTTAGGGTTTCAATGTTAGGGTTTTAGGTTTTCCATGTTAGGGTTTTTGGGTTTTACACTTTCGGGTATAGGGTTTGGGGTTTTAGGGTTTAGGGATCAGGGTTTAGGGTTTAGGGTTTGGGGTTTTGGTTTAGGGTTTATTTTTTTATGTTTTAGGGTTTAGGGTCTAAGATTTAAGGTTTTATTGTTTAAGGTTTAGGGTTTTGTGTTTAGGATTTAGGGTTAGGGGTTTTGGGTTCAGCATTTTCGGTTTTAGGGTTTAGGAATCAGGGTTTAGGGTTTGGGGTTTTAGGGTTTAGGGTTTATATTTTTAGGTTTTAGGGTTTACAGTTGAAGATTTCAGGTTTTATAGTCTAGGGTTTATGGTTTTGTGTTTTGGATTTAGTGTTTAGGGATTAGGGTTTCAATGTTAAGGTTTTAGGTTTTCCATGTTAGGGTTTTCGGGTTTTACATTGTAGGGTTTGGGGTTTTAGGGTTTAGGGATTAGGGTTTTGGGTTTTGCTTTAGGGTTTACTTTTTTTGGTTTTAGGGTTTAGGGTCTAAGATTTCAGGTTTTATTGTTTAAGGTTTAGGGTTTTGTGTTTAGGATTTAGGGTTAGGGGTTTAGTGTTTAGGATTTTCAGTTATAGGGTTTAGGGATTAGGGTTTAGGGTTTAGGATTTTGGGTTTTAGGGTTTAGGTTTATATTTTTAGGTTTTGGGGTTAAGAGTTGAAGATTTCAGGTTTTATAATTTAGGGTTTGGGGTTTTGTGTTTTGGATTTAGTCTTTAGGGTTTAGAGTTTTGGGTTTACGGTTCCAATGTTTGGGTTTTAGGTTTTCCATGTTAGGGTTTTACATTTTAGGGTTTAGGGTTTGGGGTTTCAGGGTTTAGGGATCAGGGTTTAGGGTTTGGGGTTTTGGTTTACGGTTTATTGTTTTAGGTTTTAGGGTTTAGGGTCTAAGATTTCAACTTTTATTGTTTAAGGTTTAGGGTTTTGTGTTTAGGATTTAGGGTTTACGGTTAGGGTTTAGGATTTTTTATTTTATAGTTTAGGGTTTAGGGTTTTGGGTTTTGTGTTTAGGCTTTAGGGTTTAGGATTTGGGGTTTAAGGGTTCAGGGTTTGGAGTTTAGGATTTAGGGTTTTGGGTTTTAGATTTTAGGGTTTAGGGTTTGGGATTTTAGGGTTTAGGGTTTAGGGTTTTCAGTGTTAAGGTTTAGGGTTTAGGGATCAGGGTTTAGGGTTTGGGGTTTTAGGGTTTAGGGTTTATATTTTTAGGTTTTAGGGTTTAGAGTTGAAGATTTCAGGTTTTGTAGTTTAGGGTTTGGGGTTTTGTGTTTTGGATTTAGTGTTTAGGGTTTAGAGTTTAGGGTTTAGGGTTTCAATGTTAGGGTTTTAGGGTTTTACATTTTAGGGTTTAGGGTTCGGGGATTTAGGGTTTAGGTTTATATTTTTAGGTTTTATGGTTTAGAGTTGAAGATTTCAGGTTTTATAGTTTAGGGTTTAGGGTTTTGTGTTTTGGATTTAGTGCTTAGGGTTTAGAGGTTATGGTTTAGGGTATCAATGTTAGGGTTTTAGGTTTTCCATGTTAGGGTTTTACATTTTAGGGTTTAGGGTTTGGGGTTCTGGGGTTTAGGGTTTAGGGTTTTAAGTGTTAGGGTTTGGGGTTTGGGGTTTTGTGTTTAGGCTTTAGGGTTTAGGATTTGGAGTTTAGGATTTAGGGTTTTGGGTTTTAGATTTTAGGGTTTAGGGTTTATTTTTAGATTTTGTGGCTTTAAAGTAAAGGGTTTATGTTTTTAGGTTTTAAGGTTTTAGGGTTTAGGATTTCGAGATTTATAGTTTAGGGTTTAGGGTTTTGTGTTCAGTATTTAGGGTTTTGGAGGGTTTCAATGTTAGGGTTTAGGATTTTTACATTTTAGGGTTTTTGGTTTGGGGGTTTTAGGGTTAAGGATTTCAAGATTCTGATTTAGGGTTTTGTGTTTTTGATTTAGTCTTTATGCTTTAGAGTTTAGGGTTTAGGGTTTTCAATGTTAGGGTTTTAGGTTTTTCATGTTAGGGGTTTTTGGGTTTTACACTTTCGGGTATAGGGTTTGGGGTTTTAGGGTTTAGGGATCAGGGTTTAGGGTTTAGGGTTTGTGGTTTTGGTTTAGGGTTTATTTTTTTATGTTTTAGGGTTTAGGGTCTAAGATTTAAGGTTTTATTGTTTAAGGTTTAGGGTTTTGTGTTTAGGATTTAGGGTTAGGGGTTTTGGGTTCGGCATTTTTCGGTTTTAGGGTTTAGGAATCGGGGTTTAGGGTTTGGGGTTTTAGGGTTTAGGGTTTATATTTTTAGGTTTTAGGGTTTACAGTTGAATATTTCAGGTTTTATAGTCTAGGGTTTATGGTTTTGTGTTTTGGATTTAGTGTTTAGGGATTAGGGTTTCAATGTTAAGGTTTTAGGTTTTCCATGTTAGGGTTTTCGGGTTTTACATTGTAGGGTTTAGGGTTTGGGGTTTTAGGGTTTAGGGATTAGGGTTTTGGGTTTTGCTTTAGGGTTTACTTTTTTTGGTTTTAGGGTTTAGGGTCTAAGATTTCAGGTTTTATTGTTTAAGGTTTAGGGTTTTGTGTTTAGGATTTAGGGTTAAGGGTTTAGTGTTTAGGATTTTCAGTTATAGGGTTTAGGGATTAGGGTTTAGGATTTTTGGGTTTTAGGGTTTAGGTTTATATTTTTAGGTTTTGGGGTTAAGAGTTGAAGATTTCAGGTTTTATAATTTAGGGTTTGGGGTTTTGTGTTTCGGATTTAGTCTTTAGGGTTTAGAGTTTTGGGTTTACGGTTCCAATGTTTGGGTTTTAGGTTTTCCATATTAGGGTTTTACATTTTAGGGTTTAGGGGTTGAGGTTTTCGGGGTTTAGGGTTTGGGGGTTTTGGTTTACGGTTTATTGTTTTAGGTTTTAGGGTTTAGGGTCTAAGATTTCAACTTTTATTGTTTAAGGTTTAGGGTTTTGTGTTTAGGATTTAGGGTTTACGGTTAGGGTTTAGGATTTTTTATTTTTATAGTTTAGGGTTTAGGGTTTTGGGTTTTGTGTTTAGGCTTTAGGGTTTAGGATTTGGGGTTTAAGGGTTTCGGGGTTTGGAGTTTAGGATTTAGGGTTTTGGGTTTTAGATTTTAGGGTTTAGGGTTTGGGATTTTTAGGGTTGAAGGTTTATTTTTAGGTTTTGTTGCTTTAAAGTTTAGGGTTTAGGGTTTAAGGTTTGGGATTTTAGGGCTTAGGGTTTATTTTTAGGTTTGGTGGCTTTAAAGTTTAGGGTTTAGGGTTTTGTGTTTTGGATTTAGTCTTTATGGTTTAGAGTTTAGGGTTTAGGGTTTCAATGTTAGGGTTTTAGGTTTTCCATGTTGGGGTTTTTGGGTTTTACAATTTAGGGTTTAGGGTTTGGGGTTTTAGGGTTTAGGGATCAGGGTTTAGGGTTTAGGGTTTTGGTTTAGGGTTTATTTTTTTAGGTTTTAGGGTTTAGGGTCTAATATTTCAGGTTTTATTGTTTAAGGTTTAGGGTTTTGTGTTTAGGATTTAGGGTTAAGGGCTTAGGCTTTAGGATTTTCATTTATAGGGTTTAGGGATTAGGGTTTAGGATTTTGGGTTTCAGGGTTTAGGTTTATATTTTTAGGTTTTAGGGTTTAGAGTTGAAGATTTCAGGTTTTATAATTTAGGGTTTAGGGTTTTGTGTGTTTGATTTAGTCTTTAGGGTTTAGAGTTTAGGGATTGGGATTTTAGGGTTTAGGGTTTATTTTTAGGTTTTGTGGCTTTAAGGTTTAGGGTTTAGCGTTTTAGGTTTTCGGGTTTTAGGGTTTAGGGTTTAGGATTTCGAGATTTATGGTTTAGGGTTTAGGGTTTAGTGTTCAGGATTTAGGGTTTTGGCTTTAGGGTTTCAATGTTAAGGTTTAGGATTTTACATTTTAGGGTTTGTGGTTTGGGGTTTTAGGGTTTAGCATTTCAGTTCTGAGTTTAGGGCTTAGGGTTTTGTGTTTTGGATTTAGTCTTTATGGTTTAGAGTTTAGGGTTTAGGGTTTCAATGTTAGGGTTTTAGGTTTTCCATGTTAGGGTTTTTGGGTTTTACACTTTCGGGTTTAGGGTTTGGGGTTTTAGGGTTTAGGGATCAGGGTTTGGGGTTTTATTTTAAGGTTTATTTTTTTACGTTTTAGGGTTTAGGGTCTAAGATTTCAGGTTTTATTGTTTAAGGTTTAGGGTTTTGTGTTTAGGGTTAGGGGTTTTGGGTTCAGCATTTTCAGTTTTAGGGTTTAGGAATCAGGGTTTAGGGTTTAGGTTTTGGTGTTTAGGGTTTATATTTTTAGATTTTAGGGTTTACAGTTGAAGATTTCAGGTTTTATAGTTTAGGGTTTATGGTTTCGTGTTTTGGAATTATTGTTTAGGGATTAGGGTTTCAATGTTAAGCTTTTACGTTTTCCATGTTAGAGTTTTCGGGTTTTACATTTTAGGGTTTAGGGTTTGGGGTTTTAGGGTTTAGGGATTAGGGTTTTGGGTTTTGGTTTAGGGTTTATTTTTTTAGGTTTTAGGGTTTAGGGTCTAAGATTTCATGTTTTATTGTTTAAGGTTTAGGGTTCAGGGTTAAGGGTTTAGTGTTTAGGATTTTCAGTTTTAAGGTTTAGGTTTATATTTTTAGGTTTTGGGGTTAAGGGTTGAAGATTTCAGGTTTTATAATTTACGGTTTAGGGTTTTGTGTTTTTGATTCAGTCTTTAGGGTTTAGAATTTAGGGTTTAGGTTTTCAATGTTAGGGTTTTAGGTTTTCAATGTTAGGGTTTTAGGGGTTTACAATTTAAAGTTTAGGGTTTAGGGTCTTAGGGTTTAGGGTTTAGGGTTTAGGGTTTTCAGTGTTAAGGTTTAGGGTTTAGGGATCAGGGTTTAGGGTTTGGGGTTTTAGGGTTTAGCGTTTATATTTTTAGGTTTTAGGGTTTAGAGTTGAAGATTTCAGGTTTTGTAGTTTAGGGTTTGGGGTTTTGTGTTTTGGATTTAGTGTTTAGGGTTTAGAGTTTAGGGTTTAGGGTTTCAATGTTAGGGTTTTAGGGTTTTACATTTTAGGGTTTAGGGTTTGGGGATTTAGGGTTTAGGTTTATATTTTTAGGTTTTAGGGTTTAGAGTTGAAGATTTCAGGTTTTATAGTTTAGGGCTTAGGGTTTTGTGTTTTGGATTTAGTGCTTAGGGTTTAGAGGTTATGGTTTAGGGTTTCAATGTTAGGGTTTTAGGTTTTCCATGTTAGGGTTTTACATTTTAGGGTTTAGGGTTTGGGGTTCTGGGGTTTAGGGTTTAGGGTTTTAAGTGTTAGGGTTTGGGGTTTAGGGTTTTGCGTTTAGGCTTTAGGGTTTAGGATTTGGAGTTTAGGATTTAGGGTTTTGGGTTTTAGATTTTAGGGTTTAGGGTTTATTTTTAGATTTTGTGGCTTCAAAGTAAAGGGTTTATGGTTTTAGGTTTTAAGGTTTTAGGGTTTAGGATTTCGAGATTTATAGTTTAGGGTTTAGGGTTTTGTGTTCAGTATTTAGGGTTTTGGAGGGTTTCAATGTTAGGGTTTAGGATTTTACATTTTAGGGTTTTTGGTTTGGGGTTTTAGGGTTAAGGATTTCAAGATTCTGATTTAGGGTTTTGTGTTTTTGATTTAGTCTTTATGGTTTAGAGTTTAGGGTTTAGGGTTTCAATGTTAGGGTTTTAGGTTTTCCATGTTAGAGTTTTTGGGTTTTACACTTTCGGATTTAGGGTTTGGGGTTTTAGGGTTTAGGGATCAGGGTTTAGGGTTTGGGGTTTTGGTTTAGGGTTTATTTTTTTATGTTTTGGGGTTTAGGGTCTAAGATTTCAGGTTTTATTGTTTAAGGTTTAGGGTTTTGTGTTTAGGATTTAGGGTTAGGGGTTTTGGGTTCAACATTTTCGGATTTAGGGTTTAGGGTTTAGGGTTTGGGGTTTCAGGGTTTAGGGTTTATATTTTTAGGTTTTAGGGTTTACAGTTGAAGATTTCAGGTTTTATAGTCTAGGGTTTATGGTTTTGTGTTTTGGATTTAGTGTTTAGGGATTAGGGTTTCAATGTTAAGGTTTTAGGTTTTCCATGTTAGGGTTTTCGGGTTTTACATTGTAGGGTTTGGGGTTTTAGGGTTTAGGGATTAGGGTTTTGGGTTTTGCTTTAGGGTTTACTTTTTTTGGTTTTAGGGTTTAGGCTCTAAGATTTCAGGTTTTATTGTTTAAGGTTTAGGGTTTTGTGTTTAGGATTTAGGGTTAAGGGTTTAGTGTTTAGGATTTTCAGTTATAGGGTTTAGGGATTAGGGATTAGGGTTTAGGATTTTGGGTTTTAGGGTTTAGGTTTAGATTTTTAGGTTTTGGGGTTAAGAGTTGAAGATTTCAGGTTTTATAATTTAGGGTTTGAGGTTTTGTGTTATGGATTTAGTCTTTAGGGTTTAGAGTTTTGGGTTTAGGGTTCCAATGTTTGGGTTTTAGGTTTTCCATGTTAGGGTTTTACATTTTAGGGTTTGGGGTTTCAGGGTTTAGGGATCAGGGTTTAGGGTTTGGGGTTTTGGTTTACGGTTTATTGTTTTAGGTTTTAGGGTTTAGGGTCTAAGATTTCAACTTTTATTGTTTAAAGTTTAGGGTTTTGTGTTTAGGATTTAGGGTTTACGGTTAGGGTTTAGGATTTTTTATTTTATAGTTTAGGGTTTAGGGTTTTGGGTTTTGTGTTTAGGCTTTAGGGTTTAGGATTTGGGGTTTAAGGGTTCAGGGTTTGGAGTTTAGGATTTAGGGTTTTGGGTTTTAGATTTTAGGGTTTAGGGTTTGGGATTTTAAGGTTGAAGGTTTATTTTTAGGTTTTGTTGCTTTAAAGTTTAGGGTTTAGGGTTTAAGGTTTGGGATTTTAGGGCTTAGGGTTTATTTTTAGGTTTGGTGGCTTTAAAGTTTAGGGTTTTGGGTTTTAGGTTTTAGGGTTTTAGGGTTTAGGGTTTAGGATTTCGAGATTTATAGTTTAGGGTTTACGGTTTTGTGTTCAGGATTTAGGGATTTGGGTTTAGGGTTTCAATGTTAGGGTTTTAGGATTTTACATTTTAGGGTTTGTGGTTTAGGGTTGTAGGGTTTAGGATTTCAGTTTATATTTTAGGGTTTAGGGTTTTGTGTTTTGGATTTAGTCTTTATGGTTTAGAGTTTAGGGTTTAGGGTTTCAATGTTAGGGTTTTAGGTTTTCCATGTTGGGGTTTTTGGGTTTTACAATTTAGGGTTTAGGGTTTGGGGTTTTAGGGTTTAGGGATCGGGGGTTTAGGGTTTAGGGTTTGGGGGTTTTATTTTAAGGTTTATTTTTTTACGTTTTAGGGGTTTAGGGTCTAAGATTTGGGGTTTTATTGTTTAAGGTTTAGGGTTTTGTGTTTAGGGTTAGGGGTTTTGGGTTCGGCATTTTTCGATTTTAGGGTTTAGGAATCGGGGTTTAGGGTTTAGGTTTTGGTGTTTAGGGTTTATATTTTTAGATTTTAGGGTTTACAGTTGAAGATTTCAGGTTTTATAGTTTAGGGTTTATGGTTTCGTGTTTTGGAATTATTGTTTAGGGATTAGGGTTTCAATGTTAAGGTTTTACGTTTTCCATGTTAGGGTTTTCGGGTTTTACATTTTAGGGTTTAGGGTTTTGGGTTTTAGGGTTTAGGGATTAGGGTTTTGGGTTTTGGTTTAGGGTTTATTTTTTTAGGTTTTAGGGTTTAGGGTCTAAGATTTCATGTTTTATTGTTTAAGGTTTAGGGTTCAGGGTTAAGGGTTTAGTGTTTAGGATTTTCAGTTATAGGGTTTAGGGATTAGGGTTTAGGGTTTAGGATTTTAGGTTTTAAGGTTTAGGTTTATATTTTTAGGTTTTGGGGTTAAGGGTTGAAGATTTCAGGTTTTATAATTTACGGTTTAGGGGTTTTGTGTTTTTGATTCGATCTTTAGGGTTTAGAATTTAGGGTTTAGGTTTTCAATGTTAGGGTTTTAGGTTTTCCATGTTAGGGTTTTAGGGGTTTACAATTTAAAGTTTAGGGTTTAGGGTCTTAGGGTTTAGGGTTTAGGGTTTTCAGTGTTAAGGTTTAGGGTTTAGGGATCAGGGTTTAGGGTTTGGGGTTTTAGGGTTTAGGGTTTATATTTTTAGGTTTTAGGGTTTAGAGTTGAAGATTTCAGGTTTTGTAGTTTAGGGTTTGGGGTTTTGTGTTTTGGATTTAGTGTTTAGGGTTTAGAGTTTAGGGTTTAGGGTTTCAATGTTAGGGTTTTAGGGTTTTACATTTTAGGGTTTAGGGTTTGGGGATTTAGGGTTTAGGTTTATATTTTTAGGTTTTAGGGTTTAGAGTTGAAGATTTCAGGTTTTATAGTTTAGGGTTTAGGGTTTTGTGTTTTGGATTTAGTGCTTAGGGTTTAGAGGTTATGGTTTAGGGTTTCAATGTTAGGGTTTTAGGTTTTCCATGTTAGGGTTTTACATTTTAGGGTTTAGGGTTTGGGGTTCTGGGGTTTAGGGTTTAGGGTTTTAAGTGTTAGGGTTTGGGGTTTAGGGTTTTGTGTTTAGGCTTTAGGGTTTAGGATTTGGAGTTTAGGATTTAGGGTTTTGGGTTTTAGATTTTAGGGCTTAGGGTTTATTTTTAGATTTTGTGGCTTCAAAGTAAAGGGTTTATGGTTTTAGGTTTTAAGGTTTTAGGGTTTAGGATTTGAGATTTATAGTTTAGGGTTTAGGGTTTTGTGTTCGGTATTTAGGGTTTTGGAGGGTTTCAATGTTAGGGTTTAGGATTTTACATTTTAGGGTTTTTGGTTTGGGGGTTTTAGGGTTAAGGATTTCAAGATTCTGAGTTTAGGGTTTTGTGTTTTTGATTTAGTCTTTATGCTTTAGAGTTTAGGGTTTAGGGGTTTTCAATGTTAGGGTTTTAGGTTTTCCATGTTAGGGTTTTTGGGTTTTACACTTTCGGGTATAGGGTTTGGGGTTTTAGGGTTTAGGGATCGGGGGTTTAGGGTTTAGGGTTTGGGGTTTTGGTTTAGGGTTTATTTTTTTATGTTTTAGGGTTTAGGGTCTAAGATTTAAGGTTTTATTGTTTAAGGGTTTAGGGTTTTGTGTTTAGGATTTAAGGGTTAGGGGTTTTGGGTTCGGCATTTTCGGTTTTAGGGTTTAGGAATCGGGGTTTAGGGTTTGGGGGTTTTAGGGTTTAGGGTTTATATTTTTTAGGTTTTAGGGTTTACGGTTGAAGATTTCGAGTTTTATAGGCTAGGGTTTATGGTTTTGTGTTTTGGATTTAGTGTTTAGGGATTAGGGTTTCAATGTTAAGGTTTTAGGTTTTTCCATGTTAGGGTTTTGGGTTTTACATTGTAGGGTTTAGGGTTTGGGGTTTTAGGGTTTAGGGATTAGGGTTTTGGGTTTTGCTTTAGGGTTTACTTTTTTTTGTTTTAGGGTTTAGGCTCTAAGATTTCAGGTTTTATTGTTTAAGGTTTAGGGTTTTGTGTTTAGGATTTAGGGTTAAGGGTTTAGTGTTTAGGATTTTCAGTTATAGGGTTTAGGGATTAGGGTTTAGGGTTTAGGATTTTGGGTTTTAGGGTTTAGGTTTATATTTTTAGGTTTTGGGGTTAAGAGTTGAAGATTTCAGGTTTTATAATTTAGGGTTTGGGGTTTTGTGTTATGGATTTAGTCTTTAGGGTTTAGAGTTTTGGGTTTAGGGTTCCAATGTTTGGGTTTTAGGTTTTCCATGTTAGGGTTTTACATTTTAGGGTTTAGGGTTTGGGGTTTCAGGGTTTAGGGATCAGGGTTTAGGGTTTGGGGTTTTGGTTTACGGTTTATTGTTTTAGGTTTTAGGGTTTAGGGTCTAAGATTTCAACTTTTATTGTTTAAGGTTTAGGGTTTTGTGTTTAGGATTTAGGGTTTACGGTTAGGGTTTAGGATTTTTTATTTTATAGTTTAGGGTTTAGGGTTTTGGGTTTTGTGTTTAGGCTTTAGGGTTTAGGATTTGGGGTTTAAGGGTTCAGGGTTTGGGATTTTAGGGTTGAAGGTTTATTTTTAGGTTTTGTTGCTTTAAAGTTTAGGGTTTAGGGTTTAAGGTTTGGGATTTTAGGGCTTAGGGTTTATTTTTAGGTTTGGCGGCTTTAAAGTTTAGGGTTTTGGGTTTTAGGTTTTAGGGTTTTAGGGTTTAGGATTTCGAGATTTATGCTTTAGGGTTTACGGTTTTGTGTTCAGGATTTAGGGATTTGGGTTTAGGGTTTCAATGTTAGGGTTTTAGGATTTTACATTTTAGGGTTTGTGGTTTAGGGTTGTAGGGTTTAGGATTTCAAGATTTATATTTTAGGGTTTAGGGTTTTGTGTTTTGGATTTAGTCTTTATGGTTTAGAGTTTAGGGTTTAGGGTTTCAATGTTAGGGTTTTAGGTTTTCCATGTTGGGGTTTTTGGGTTTTACAATTTAGGGTTTAGGGTTTGGGGTTTTAGGGTTTAGGGATCAGGGTTTAGGGTTTAGGGTTTGGGGTTTTATTTTAAGGTTTATTTTTTTACGTTTTAGGGTTTAGGGTCTAAGATTTCAGGTTTTATTGTTTAAGGTTTAGGGTTTTGTGTTTAGGGTTAGGGGTTTTGGGTTCAGCATTTTCAGTTTTAGGGTTTAGGAATCAGGGTTTAGGGTTTAGGTTTTGGGGTTTAGGGTTTATATGTTTAGATTTTAGGGTTTACAGTTGAAGATTTCAGGTTTTATAGTTTAGGGTTTATGGTTTTGTGTTTTGGAATTATTGTTTAGGGATTAGGGTTTCAATGTTAAGGTTTTAGGTTTTCCATGTTAGGGTTTTCGGGTTTTACATTTTAGGGTTTAGGGTTTTGGGTTTTAGGGTTTAGGGATTAGGGTTTTGGGTTTTGGTTTAGGGTTTATTTTTTTAGGTTTTACGGTTTAGGGTCTAAGATTTGAGTTTTATTGTTTAAGGTTTAGGGTTCGGGGTTAAGGGTTTAGTGTTTAGGATTTTTCGATTATAGGGGTTTAGGGATTAGGGTTTAGGGTTTAGGATTTTTGGGTTATAAGGTTTAGGTTTATATTTTTTAGGTTTTGGGGTTAAGGGTTGAAGATTTTAGGGTTTTATAATTTACGGTTTAGGGTTTTGTGTTTTTTGATTCGATCTTTAGGGTTTAGAATTTAGGGTTTAGGTTTTTCAATGTTAGGGGTTTTAGGTTTTTCCATGTTAGGGTTTTAGGGGTTTACAATTTAAAGTTTAGGGTTTAGGGTCTTAGGGTTTAGGGTTTAGGGTTTAGGGTTTTCAGTGTTAAGGTTTAGGGTTTAGGGATCAGGGTTTAGGGTTTTGGGTTTTAGGGTTTAGGGTTTATATTTTTAGGTTTTAGGGTTTAGAGTTGAAGATTTCAGGTTTTGTAGTTTAGGGTTTGGGGTTTTGTGTTTTGGATTTAGTGTTTAGGGTTTAGAGTTTAGGGTTTAGGGTTTCAATGTTAGGGTGTTAGGGTTTTACATTTTAGGGTTTAGGGTTTGGGGATTTAGGGTTTAGGTTTATATTTTTAGGTTTTAGGGTTTAGAGTTGAAGATTTCAGGTTTTATAGTTTAGGGTTTAGGGTTTTGTGTTTTGGATTTAGTGCTTAGGGTTTAGAGGTTATGGTTTAGGGTTTCAATGTTAAGGTTTTAGGTTTTCCATGTTAGGGTTTTACATTTTAGGGTTTAGGGTTTGGGGTTCTGGGGTTTAGGGTTTAGGGTTTTAAGTGTTAGGGTTTGGGGTTTTGTGTTCAGGCTTTAGGGTTTAGGATTTGGAGTTTAGGATTTAGGGTTTTGGGTTTTAGATTTTAGGGTTTAGGGTTTATTTTTAGATTTTGTGGCTTTAAAGTAAAGGGTTTATGGTTTTAGGTTTTAAGGTTTTAGGGTTTAGGATTTGAGATTTATAGTTTAGGGTTTAGGGTTTTGTGTTCGGTATTTAGGGTTTTGGAGGGTTTCAATGTTAGGGTTTAGGATTTTACATTTTAGGGTTTTTGGTTTGGGGGTTTTAGGGTTAAGGATTTCAAGATTCTGAGTTTAGGGTTTTGTGTTTTTGATTTAGTCTTTATGCTTTAGAGTTTAGGGTTTAGGGGTTTTCAATGTTAGGGTTTTAGGTTTTCCATGTTAGAGGTTTTGGGTTTTACACTTTCGGGTATAGGGTTTGGGGTTTTAGGGTTTAGGGATCAGGGTTTAGGGTTTAGGGTTTGGGGTTTTGGTTTAGGGTTTATTTTTTTATGTTTTAGGGTTTAGGGTCTAAGATTTAAGGTTTTATTCTTTAAGGTTTAGGGTTTTGTGTTTAGGATTTAGGGTTAGGGGTTTTGGGTTCAGCATTTTCGGTTTTAGGGTTTAGGAATCAGGGTTTAGGGTTTGGGGTTTTAGGGTTTAGGGTTTACAGTTGAAGATTTCAGGTTTTATAGTCTAGGGTTTATGGTTTTGTGTTTTGGATTTAGTGTTTAGGGATTAGGGTTTCAATGTTAAGGTTTTAGGTTTTCCATGTTAGGTTTTCGGGTTTTACATTGTAGGGTTTAGGGTTTGGGGTTTTAGGGTTTAGGTATTAGGGTTTTGGGTTTTTGCTTTAGGGTTTACTTTTTTTGGTTTTAGGGTTTAGGGTCTAAGATTTCAGGTTTTATTGTTTAAGGTTTAGGGTTTTGTGTTTAGGATTTAGGGTTAAGGGTTTAGTGTTTAGGATTTTCAGTTATAGGGTTTAGGGATTAGGGTTTAGGGTTTAGGATTTTGGGTTTTAGGGTTTAGGTTTATATTTTTAGGTTTTGGGGTTAAGAGTTGAAGATTTCAGGTTTTATAATTTAGGGTTTGGGGTTTTGTGTTTTGGATTTAGTCTTTAGGGTTTAGAGTTTTGGGTTTAGGGTTCCAATGTTTGGGTTTTAGGTTTTCCATATTAGGGTTTTACATTTTAGGGTTTAGGGTTTGGGGTTTCAGGGTTTAGGGTTTGGGGTTTTGGTTTACGGTTTATTGTTTTAGGTTTTAGGGTTTAGGGTCTAAGATTTCAACTTTTATTGTTTAAGGTTTAGGGTTTTGTGTTTAGGATTTAGTGTTTACGGTTAGGGTTTAGGATTTTTTATTTTATAGTTTAGGGTTTAGGGTTTTGGGTTTTGTGTTTAGGCTTTAGGGTTTAGCATTTGGGGTTTAAGGGTTCAGGGTTTGGAGTTTAGGATTTAGGGTTTTGGGTTTTAGATTTTAGGGTTTAGGGTTTGGGATTTTAGGGTTGAAGGTTTATTTTTAGGTTTTGTTGCTTTAAAGTTTAGGGTTTAGGGTTTAAGGTTTGGGATTTTAGGGCTTAGGGTTTATTTTTAGGTTTTGTGGCTTTAAAGTTTAGGGTTTTGGGTTTTAGGTTTTAGGGTTTTAGGGTTTAGGGTTTAGGATTTCGAGATTTATAGTTTAGGGTTTACGGTTTCGTGTTCAGGATTTAGGGATTTGGGTTTAGGGTTTCAATTTTAGGGTTTTAGGATTTTACATTTTAGGGTTTGTGGTTTAGGGTTGTAGGGTTTAGGATTTCCAGATTTATATTTTAGGGTTTAGGGTTTTGTGTTTTGGATTTAGTCTTTATGGTTTAGAGTTTAGGGTTTAGGGTTTCAATGTTAGGGTTTTAGGTTTTCCATGTTGGGGTTTTTGGGTATTACAATTCAGGGTTTAGGGTTTGGGGTTTTAGGGTTTAGGGATCAGGGTTTAGGGTTTAGGGTTTTGGTTTAGGGTTTATTTTTTTAGGTTTTAGGGTATAGGGTCTAATATTTCGAGTTTTATTGTTTTAAGGTTTAGGGTTTTGTGTTTAGGATTTAGGGGTTAAGGGCTTACGCTTTAGGATTTTCATTTATAGGGTTTAGGGATTAGGGTTTAGGATTTTGGGTTTCAGGGTTTAGGTTTATATTTTTAGGTTTTAGGGTTTAGAGTTGAAGATTTCAGGTTTTATAATTTAGGGTTTAGGGTTTTGTGTGTTTGATTTAGTCTTTAGGGTTTAGAGTTTAGGGATTGGGATTTTAGGGTTTAGGGTTTATTTTTAGGTTTTGTGGCTTTAAGGTTTAGGGTTTAGCGTTTTAGGTTTTTCGGGTTTTAGGGTTTAGGGTTTAGGATTTGAGATTTATGGTTTAGGGTTTAGGGTTTAGTGTTCAGGATTTAGGGTTTTGGCTTTAGGGTTTCAATGTTAAGGTTTAGGATTTTACATTTTAGGGTTTGTGGTTTGGGGTTTTAGGGTTTAGCATTTCAGTTCTGAGTTTAGGGTTTAGGGTTTTGTGTTTTGGATTTAGTCTTTATGGTTTAGAGTTTAGGGTTTAGGGTTTCAATGTTAGGGTTTTAGGTTTTCCATGTTAGGGTTTTTGGGTTTTACACTTTCGGGTTTAGGGTTTGGGGTTTTAGGGTTTAGGGATCAGGGTTTAGGGTTTAGGGTTTGGGGTTTTATTTTAAGGTTTATTTTTTTACGTTTTAGGGTTTAGGGTCTAAGATTTCTGGTTTTATTGTTTAAGGTTTAGGGTTTTGTGTTTAGGGTTAGGGGTTTTGGGTTCAACATTTTCAGTTTTAGGGTTTAGGAATCAGGGTTTAGGGTTTAGGTTTTGGGGTTTAGGGTTTATATTTTTAGATTTTAGGGTTTACAGTTGAATATTTCAGGTTTTATAGTTTAGGGTTTATGGTTTTGTGTTTTGGAATTATTGTTTAGAGATTAGGGTTTCAATGTTAAGGTTTTAGGTTTTCCATGTTAGGGTTTTTCGGGTTTTACATTTTAGGGTTTAGGGTTTGGGGTTTTAGGGTTTAGGGATTAGGGTTTTGGGTTTTGGTTTAGGGTTTATTTTTTTAGGTTTTAGGGTTAGGGTCTAAGATTTCAGGTTTTATTACTTAAGGTTTAGGGTTCAGGGTTAAGGGTTTAGTGTTTAGGATTTTCAGTTATAGGGTTTAGGGATTAGGGTTTAGGGTTTAGGATTTTAGGTTTTAAGGTTTAGGTTTATATTTTTAGGTTTTGGGGTTAAGGGTTGAAGATTTAAGGTTTTATAATTTACGGTTTAGGGTTTTGTGTTTTTGATTCAGTCTTTAGGGTTTAGAATTTAGGGTTTAGGTTTTCAATGTTAGGGTTTTAGGTTTTCCATATTAGGGTTTTAGGGGTTTACAATTTAAAGTTTAGGGTTTAGGGTCTTAGGGTTTAGGGTTTAGGGTTTAGGGTTTTCAGTGTTAAGGTTTAGGGTTTAGGGATCAGGGTTTAGGGTTTGGGGTTTTAGGGTTTAGGGTTTATATTTTTAGGTTTTAGGGTTTAGAGTTGAAGATTTCAGGTTTTGTAGTTTAGGGTTTGGGGTTTTGTGTTTTGGATTTAGTGTTTAGGGTTTAGAATTTAGGGTTTAGGGTTTCAATGTTAGGGTTTTAGGGTTTTACATTTTAGGGTTTAGGGTTTGGGGATTTAGGGTTTAGGTTTATATTTTTAGGTTTTAGGGTTTAGAGTTGAAGATTTCAGGTTTTATAGTTTAGGGTTTAGGGTTGTGTGTTTTGGATTTAGTGCTTAGGGTTTAGAGGTTATGGTTTAGGGTTTCAATGTTAGGGTTTTAGGTTTTCCATGTTAGGGTTTTACATTTTAGGGTTTAGGGTTTGGGGGTTACGGGGTTTTAGGGTTTAGGGGTTTTAAGTGTTAGGGTTTGGGGTTTGGGGTTTTGTGTTTAGGCTTTAGGGTTTAGGATTTGGAGTTTAGGATTTAGGGTTTTGGGTTTTAGATTTTAGGGTTTAGGGTTTATTTTTAGATTTTGTGGCTTTAAAGTAAAGGGTTTATGATTTTAGGTTTTAAGGTTTTAGGGTTTAGGATTTCGAGATTTATAGTTTAGGGTTTAGGGTTTTGTGTTCAGTATTTAGGGTTTTGGAGGGTTTCAACGTTAGGGTTTAGGATTTTACATTTTAGGGTTTTTGGTTTGGGGTTTTAGGGTTAAGGATTTCAAGATTTACAGTTTAGGGTTTTGTGTTTTTGATTTAGTCTTTATGCTTTAGAGTTTAGGGTTTAGGGTTTCAATGTTAGGGTTTTAGGTTTTCCATGTTAGGGTTTTTGGGTTTTACACTTTCGGGTATAGGGTTTGGGGTTTTAGGGTTTAGGGATCAGGGTTTAGGGTTTAGGGTTTGGGGTTTTGGTTTAGGGCTTATTTTTTTATGTTTTAGGGTTTAGGGTCTAAGATTTAAGGTTTTATTGTTTAAGGTTTAGGGTTTTGTGTTTAGGATTTAGGGTTAGGGGTTTTGGGTTCAGCATTTTCGATTTTAGGGTTTAGGAATCAGGGTTTAGGGTTTGGGGTTTTAGGGTTTAGGGTTTATATTTTTAGGTTTTAGGGTTTACAGTTGAAGATTTCAGGTTTTATAGTCTAGGGTTTATGGTTTTGTGTTTTGGATTTAGTGTTTAGGGATTAGGGTTTCAATGTTAAGGTTTTAGGTTTTCCATGTTAGTGTTTTCGGGTTTTACATTGTAGGGTTTAGGGTTTGGGGTTTTAGGGTTTAGGGATTAGGGTTTTGGGTTTTGCTTTAGGGTTTACTTTTTTTGGTTTTAGGGTTTAGGGTCTAAGATTTCAGGTTTTATTGTTTACGGTTTAGGGTTTTGTGTTTAGGATTTAGGGTTAAGGGTTTAGTGTTTAGGATTTTCAGTTATAGGGTTTAGGGATTTGGGTTTAGGGTTTAGGATTTTGGGTTTTAGGGTTTAGGTTTAGATTTTTAGGTTTTGGGGTTAAGAGCTGAAGATTTCAGGTTTTATAATTTAGGGTTTGGGGTTTTGTGTTTTGGATTTAGTCTTTAGGGTTTAGAGTTTTGGGTTTAGGGTTCCAATGTTTGGGTTTTAGGTTTTCCATGTTAGGGTTTTACATTTTAGGGTTTAGGGTTTGGGGTTTCAGGGTTTAGGGATAAGGGTTTAGGGTTTGGGGTTTTGGTTTACGTTTTATTGTTTTAGGTTTTAGGGTTTACGGTCTAAGATTTCAACTTTTATTGAATAAGGTTTAGGGTTTTGTGTTTAGGATTTAGGGTTTACGGTTAGGGTTTAGGATTTTTTACTTTATAGTTTAGGGTGTAGGGTTTTGGGTTTTGTGTTTAGGCTTTAGGGTTTAGGATTTGGGGTTGAAGGGTTCAGGGTTTGGAGTTTAGGATTTAGGGTTTTGGGTTTTAGATTTTAGGGTTTAGGGTTTGGGATTTTAGGGTTGAAGGTTTATTTTTAGGTTTTGTTGCTTTAAAGTTTAGGGTTTAGGGTTTAAGGTTTGGGATTTTAGGGCTTAGGGTTTATTTTTAGGTTTGGTGGCTTTAAAGTTTAGGGTTTTCGGTTTTAGGTTTTAGGGTTTTAGGGTTTAGGGTTTAGGATTTCAAGATTTATAGTTTAGGGTTTACGGTTTTGTGTTCAGGATTTACGGATTTGGGTTTAGGGTTTCAATGTTAGGGTTTTAGGATTTTACATTTTAGGGTTTGTGGTTTAGGGTTGTAGGGTTTAGGATTTCCAGATTTATATTTTAGGGTTTAGGGTTTTGTGTTTTGGATTTAGTCTTTATGGTTTAGAGTTTAGGGTTTAGGGTTTCAATGTTAGGGTTTTAGGTTTTCCATGTTGGGGTTTTTGGGTTTTACAATTTAGGGTTTAGGGTTTGGGGTTTTAGGGTTTAGGGATCAGGGTTTAGGATTTAGGGTTTGGGGTTTTATTTTAAGGTTTATTTTTTTTACGTTTTAGGGTTTAGGGTCTAAGATTTCGAGTTTTATTGTTTAAGGTTTAGGGGTTTTTGTGTTTAGGGTTAGGGGTTTTGGGTTCGGCATTTTCGATTTTAGGGTTTAGGAATCAGGGTTTAGGGTTTAGGTTTTGGGGTTTAGGGTTTATATTTTTAGATTTTAGGGTTTACAGTTGAAGATTTCAGGTTTTATTGTTTAGGGTTTATGGTTTTGTGTTTTGGAATTATTGTTTAGGGATTAGGGTTTCAATGTTAAGGTTTTAGGTTTTCCATGTTAGGGTTTTCGGGTTTTACATTTTAGGGTTTAGGGTTTGGGGTTTTAGGGTTTAGGGATTAGGGTTTTGGGTTTTGGTTTAGGGTTTATTTTTTTAGGTTTTAGGGTTTAGGGTCTAAGATTTCAGGTTTTATTGTTTAAGGTTTAGGGTTCAGGGTTAAGGGTTTAGTGTTTAGGATTTTCAGTTATAGGGTTTAGGGATTAGGGTTTAGGGTTTAGGATTTTGGGTTTTAAGGTTTAGGTTTATATTTTTAGGTTTTGGGGTTAAGGGTTGAAGATTTTAGGTTTTATAATTTACGGTTTAGGGTTTTGTGTTTTTGATTCAGTCTTTAGGGTTTAGAATTTAGGGTTTAGGTTTTCAATGTTAGGGTTTTAGGTTTTCCATGTTAGGGTTTTAGGGGTTTACAATTTAAAGTTTAGGGTTTAGGGTCTTAGGGTTTAGGGTTTAGGGTTTAGGGTTTTCAGTGTTAAGGTTTAGGGTTTAGGGATCAGGGTTTAGGGTTTGGGGTTTTAGGGTTTAGGGTTTATATTTTTAGGTTTTAGGGTTTACAGTTGAAGATTTCAGGTTTTATAGTCTAGGGTTTATGGTTTTGTGTTTTGGATTTAGTGTTTAGGGATTAGGGTTTCAATGTTAAGGTTTTAGGTTTTCCATGTTAGTGTTTTCGGGTTTTACATTGTAGGGTTTAGGGTTTGGGGTTTTAGGGTTTAGGGATTAGGGTTTTGGGGTTTTGCTTTAGGGTTTACTTTTTTTTTGGTTTTAGGGGTTTAGGGTCTAAGATTTCGAGTTTTATTGTTTACGGTTTAGGGGTTTTGTGTTCAGGATTTAGGGTTAAGGGTTTAGTGTTTAGGATTTTCAGTTATAGGGTTTAGGGATTTGGGTTTAGGGTTTAGGATTTTGGGTTTTAGGGTTTAGGTTTAGATTTTTAGGTTTTGGGGTTAAGAGCTGAAGATTTCAGGTTTTATAATTTAGGGTTTGGGGTTTTGTGTTTTGGATTTAGTCTTTAGGGTTTAGAGTTTTGGGTTTAGGGTTCCAATGTTTGGGTTTTAGGTTTTCCATGTTAGGGTTTTACATTTTAGGGTTTAGGGTTTGGGGTTTCAGGGTTTAGGGATAAGGGTTTAGGGTTTGGGGTTTTGGTTTACGTTTTATTGTTTTAGGTTTTAGGGTTTACGGTCTAAGATTTCAACTTTTATTGAATAAGGTTTAGGGTTTTGTGTTTAGGATTTAGGGTTTACGGTTAGGGTTTAGGATTTTTTACTTTATAGTTTAGGGTGTAGGGTTTTGGGTTTTGTGTTTAGGCTTTAGGGTTTAGGATTTGGGGTTGAAGGGTTCAGGGTTTGGAGTTTAGGATTTAGGGTTTTGGGTTTTAGATTTTAGGGTTTAGGGTTTGGGATTTTAGGGTTGAAGGTTTATTTTTAGGTTTTGTTGCTTTAAAGTTTAGGGTTTAGGGTTTAAGGTTTGGGATTTTAGGGCTTAGGGTTTATTTTTAGGTTTGGTGGCTTTAAAGTTTAGGGTTTTCGGTTTTAGGTTTTAGGGTTTTAGGGTTTAGGGTTTAGGATTTCAAGATTTATAGTTTAGGGTTTACGGTTTTGTGTTCAGGATTTACGGATTTGGGTTTAGGGTTTCAATGTTAGGGTTTTTGGATTTTACATTTTAGGGTTTGTGGTTTAGGGTTGTAGGGTTTAGGATTTCCAGATTTATATTTTAGGGTTTAGGGTTTTGTGTTTTGGATTTAGTCTTTATGGTTTAGAGTTTAGGGTTTAGGGTTTCAATGTTAGGGTTTTAGGTTTTCCATGTTGGGGTTTTTGGGTTTTACAATTTAGGGTTTAGGGTTTGGGGTTTTAGGGTTTAGGGATCAGGGTTTAGGGTTTAGGGTTTGGGGTTTTATTTTAAGGTTTATTTTTTTACGTTTTAGGGTTTAGGGTCTAAGATTTCAGGTTTTATTGTTTAAGGTTTAGGGTTTTGTGTTTAGGGTTAGGGGTTTTGGGTTCAGCATTTTCAGTTTTAGGGTTTAGGAATCAGGGTTTAGGGTTTAGGTTTTGGGGTTTAGGGTTTATATTTTTAGATTTTAGGGTTTACTGTTGAAGATTTCAGGTTTTATAGTTTAGGGTTTATGGTTTTGTGTTTTGGAATTATTGTTTAGGGATTAGGGTTTCAATGTTAAGGTTTTAGGTTTTCCATGTTACGGTTTTCGGGTTTTACATTTTAGGGTTTAGGGTTTGGGGTTTTAGGGTTTAGGGATTAGGGTTTTGGGTTTTGGTTTAGGGTTTATTTTTTTAGGTTTTAGGGTTTAGGGTCTAAGATTTCAGGTTTTATTGTTTAAGGTTTAGGGTTCAGGGTTAAGGGTTTAGTGTTTAGGATTTTCAGTTATAGGGTTTAGGGATTAGGGTTTAGGATTTTGGGTTTTGAGGTTTAGGTTTATATTTTTAGGTTTTGGGGTTAAGGGTTGAAGATTTCAGGTTTTATAATTTACGGTTTAGGGTTTTGTGTTTTTGATTCAGTCTTTAGGGTTTAGAATTTAGGGTTTAGGTTTTCAATGTTAGGGTTTTAGGGTTTGGGGTTCCGGGGTTTAGGGTTTAGGGTTTTAAGTGTTAGGGTTTGGGGTTTGGGGTTTTGTGTTTAGGCTTTAGGGTTTAGGATTTGGAGTTTAGGATTTAGGGTTTTGGGTTTTAGATTTTAGGGTTTAGGGTTTATTTTTAGATTTTGTGGCTTTAAAGTAAAGGGTTTATGGTTTTAGGTTTTAAGGTTTTAGGGTTTAGGATTTCGAGATTTATAGTTTAGGGTTTAGGGTTTTGTGTTCAGTATTTAGGGTTTTGGAGGGTTTCAATGTTAGGGTTTAGGATTTTACATTTTAGGGTTTTTGGTTTGGGGTTTTAGGGTTAAGGATTTCAAGATTTACAGTTTAGGGTTTTGTGTTTTTGATTTAGTCTTTATGCTTTAGAGTTTAGGGTTTAGGGTTTCAATGTTAGGGTTTTAGGTTTTCCATGTTAGGGTTTTTGGGTTTTACACTTTCGGGTATAGGGTTTGGGGTTTTAGGGTTTAGGGATCAGGGTTTAGGGTTTTGCTTTAGGGTTTACTTTTTTTGGTTTTAGGGTTTAGGGTCTAAGATTTCAGGTTTTATTGTTTAAGGTTTAGGGTTTTGTGTTTAGGATTTAGGGTTAAGGGTTTAGTGTTTAGGATTTTCAGTTATAGGGTTTAGGGATTAGGGTTTAGGGTTTAGGATTTTGGGTTTTAGGGTTTAGGTTTATATTTTTAGGCTTTTGGGGTTAAGAGTTGAAGATTTCAGGTTTTATAATTTAGGGTTTGGGTTTTGTGTTTTGGATTTAGTCTTTGGGTTTAGAGTTTTGGGTTTAGGGTTCCAATGTTTGGGTTTTAGGTTTTCCATATTAGGGTTTTACATTTTAGGGTTTAGGGTTTGGGGTTTCAGGGTTTAGGGTTTGGGGTTTTGGTTTACGGTTTATTGTTTTAGGTTTTAGGGTTTATGGTCTAAGATTTCAACTTTTATTGTTTAAGGTTTAGGGTTTTGTGTTTAGGATTTAGGGTTTACGGTTAGGGTTTAGGATTTTTTATTTTATAGTTTAGGGTTTAGGGTTTTGGGTTTTGTGTTTAGGCTTTAGGGTTTAGGATTTGGGGTTTAAGGGTTCAGGGTTTGGAGTTTAGGATTTAGGGTTTTGGGTTTTAGATTTTAGGGTTTAGGGTTTGGGATTTTAGGGTTGAAGGTTTATTTTTCGGTTTTGTTGCTTTAAAGTTTAGGGTTTAGGGTTTAAGGTTTGGGATTTTAGGGCTTAGGGTTTATTTTTAGGTTTGGTGGCTTTAAAGTTTAGGGTTTTGGGTTTTAGGTTTTAGGGTTTTAGGGTTTAGGGTTTAGGATTTCGAGATTTATAGTTTAGGGTTTACGGTTTCGTGTTCAGGATTTAGGGATTTGGGTTTAGGGTTTCAATGTTAGGGTTTTAGGATTTTACATTTTAGGGTTTGTGGTTTAGGGTTGTAGGGTTTAGGATTTCCAGATTTATATTTTAGGGTTTAGGGTTTTGTGTTTTGGATTTAGTCTTTATGGTTTTAGAGTTTAGGGTTTAGGGGTTTCAATGTTAGGGTTTTAGGTTTTCCATGTTGGGGGTTTTTGGGTTTTACAATTCGGGGTTTAGGGTTTGGGGGTTTTAGGGTTTAGGGATCGGGGTTTAGGGTTTAGGGTTTTGGTTTAGGGTTTATTTTTTTAGGTTTTAGGGTTTAGGGTCTAATATTTCAGGTTTTATTGTTTAAGGTTTAGGGTTTTGTGTTTAGGATTTAGGGTTAAGGGCTTAGGCTTTAGGATTTTCATTTATAGGGTTTAGGGATTAGGGTTTAGGATTTTGGGTTTCAGGGTTTAGGTTTATATTTTTAGGTTTTAGGGTTTAGAGTTGAAGATTTCAGGTTTTATAATTTAGGGTTTAGGGTTTTGGGTGTTTGATTTAGTCTTTAGGGTTTAGAGTTTAGGGATTGGGATTTTAGGGTTTAGGGTTTATTTTTAGGTTTTGTGGCTTTAAGGTTTAGGGTTTAGCGTATTAGGTTTTCGGGTTTTAGGGTTTAGGATTTCGAGATTTATGGTTTAGGGTTTAGGGTTTACTGTTCAGGATTTAGGGTTTTGGCTTTAGGTTTTCAATGTTAAGGTTTAGGATTTTACATTTTAGGGTTTGTGGTTTGGGGTTTTAGGGTTTAGCATTTCCAGATTTACAGTTTAGGGTTTAGGGTTTTGTGTTTTGGATTTAGTCTTTATGGTTTAGAGTTTAGGGTTTAGGGTTTCAATGTTAGGGTTTTAGGTTTTCCATGTTAGGGTTTTACACTTTCGGGTTTAGGGTTTGGGGTTTTAGGGTTTAGGGATCAGGGTTTAGGGTTTAGGGTTTGGGGTTTTATTTTAAGGTTTATTTTTTTACGTTTTAGGGTTTAGGGTCTAAGATTTCAGGTTTTATTGTTTAAGGTTTATGGTTTTGTGTTTAGGGTTAGGGGTTTTGGGTTCAGCATTTTCAGTTTTAGGGTTTAGGAATCAGGGTTTAGGGTTTAGGTTTTGGGGGTTTAGGGTTTATATTTTTTAGATTTTAGGGTTCTGAGTTGAAGATTTCAGGTTTTATAGTTTAGGGTTTATGGTTTTGTGTTTTGGAATTATTGTTTAGGGATTAGGGTTTCAATGTTAAGGTTTTAGGTTTTCCATGTTAGGGTTTTCGGGTTTTACATTATAGGGTTTAGGGTTTTGGGTTTTGGTTTAGGGTTTATTTTTTTAGATTTTAGGGTTTAGGGTCTAAGATTTCAGGTTTTATTGTTTAAGGTTTAGGGTTCAGGGTTAAGGGTTTAGTGTTTAGGGATTTTTCGAGTTATAGGGGTTTAGGGATTAGGGTTTAGGGTTTAGGATTTTTAGGTTTTAAGGTTTAGGTTTATATTTTTTAGGTTTTGGGGTTAAGGGTTGAAGATTTGAGTTTTATAATTTACGGTTTAGGGTTTTGTGTTTTTGATTCGATCTTTAGGGTATAGAATTTAGGGTTTAGGTTTTCAATGTTAGGGGTTTTAGGTTTTCCATGTTAGGGTTTTAGGGGGTTTACAATTTAAAGTTTAGGGTTTAGGGTCTTAGGGTTTCGGGTTTTCAGTGTTAAGGTTTAGGGTTTAGGGATCAGGGTTTAGGGTTTGGGGTTTTAGGGTTTAGGGTTTATATTTTTAGGTTTTAGGGTTTAGAGTTGAAGATTTCGGGTTTTGTAGTTTAGGGGTTTGGGGTTTTGTGTTTTGGATTTAGTGTTTAGGGTTTAGAGTTTAGGGGTTTAGGGGTTTTCAATGTTAGGGTTTTAGGGTTTTACATTTTAGGGTTTAGGGTTTGGGGATTTAGGGTTTAGGTTTATATTTTTTAGGTTTTAGGGTTTAGAGTTGAAGATTTTGGGGTTTTATAGTTTAGGGTTTAGGGTTTTGTATTTTTGGATTTAGTGCTTAGGGTTTAGAGGTTATGGTTTAGGGGTTTCAATGTTAGGGGTTTTAGGTTTTCCATGTTAGGGTTTTAGGGTTTTACATTTTAGGGTTTAGGGTTTGGGGTTCTGGGGTTTAGGGTTTAGGGTTTTAAGTGTTAGGGTTTGGGGTTTTGTGTTTAGGCTTTAGGGTTTAGGATTTGGAGTTTAGGATTTAGGGTTTTGGGTTTTAGATTTTAGGGTTTAGGGTTTATTTTTAGATTTTGTGGCTTTAAAGTAAAGGGTTTATGGTTTTAGGTTTTAAGGTTTTAGGGTTTAGGATTTCGAGATTTATAGATTAGGGTTTAGGGTTTTGTGTTCAGTATTTAGGATTTTGTAGGGTTTCAATGTTAGGGTTTAGGATTTTACATTTTAGGGTTTTTGGTTTGGGGTTTTAGGGTTAAGGATTTCAAGATTTACAGTTTAGGGTTTAGGGTTTTGTGTTTTTGATTTAGTCTTTATGCTTTAGAGTTTAGGGTTTAGGGTTTCAATGTTAGGGATTTAGGTTTTCCATGTTAGGGTTTTTGGGTTTTACACTTTCGGGTATAGGGTTTTGGGTTTTGCTTTAGGGTTTACTTTTTTTGGTTTTAGGGTTTAGGGTCTAAGATTTGAGGTTTTATTGTTTAAGGTTTAGGGTTTTGTGTTTAGGATTTAGGGTTAAGGGTTTAGTGTTTAGGATTTTCAGTTATAGGGTTTAGGGATTAGGGTTTAGGGTTTAGGATTTTGGGTTTTAGGGTTTAGGTTTATATTTTTAGGTTTTGGGGTTAAGAGTTGAAGATTTCAGGTTTTATAATTTAGGGTTTGGGGTTTTGTGTTTTGGATTTAGTCTTTAGGGTTTAGAGTTTTGGGTTTAGGGTTCCAATGTTTGGGTTTTAGGTTTTCCATGTTAAGGTTTTACATTTTAGGGTTTAGGGATCAGGGTTTAGGGTTTGGGGTTTTGGTTTACGGTTTATTGTTTTAGGTTTTAGGGTTTAGGGTCTAAGATTTCAACTTTTATTGTTTAAGGTTTAGGGTTTTGTGTTTAGGATTTAGGGTTTACGGTTAGGGTTTAGGATTTTTTATTTTATAGTTTAGGGTTTAGGGTTTTGGGTTTTGTGTTTAGGCTTTAGGGTTTAGGATTTGGGGTTTAAGGGTTCAGGGTTTGGAGTTTAGGATTTAGGGTTTTGGGTTTTAGGGTTTAGGGTTTAGGGTTTGGGATTTTAGGGTTGAAGGTTTATTTTTAGGTTTTGTTGCTTTAAAGTTTAGGGTTTAGGGTTTAAGGTTTGGGATTTTAGGGCTTAGGGTTTATTTTTAGGTTTGGTGGCTTTAAAGTTTAGGGTTTTGGGTTTTAGGTTTTAGGGTTTTAGGGTTTAGGGTTTAGGATTTCGAGATTTATAGTTTAGGGTTTACGGTTTTGTGTTCAGGATTTAGGGATTTGGGTTTAGGGTATCAATGTTAGGGTTTTAGGATTTTACATTTTAGGGTTTGTGGTTTAGGGTTGTAGGGTTTAGGATTTCCAGATTTATGTTTAAGGGTTTAGGTTTTTGTGTTTTGGATTTAGTCTTTATGGTTTAGAGTTTAGGGTTTAGGGTTTCAATGTTAGGGTTTTAGGTTTTCCATGTTGGGGTTTTTGGGTTTTACAATTCAGGGTTTAGGGTTTGGGGTTTTAGGGTTTAGGGATCAAGGTTTAGGGTTTAGGGTTTTGGTTTAGGGTTTATTTTTTTAGGTTTTAAGGTTTAGGGTCTAATATTTCAGGTTTTATTGTTTAAGGTTTAGGGTTTTGTGTTTAGGATTTAGGGTTAAGGGCTTAGGCTTTAGGATTTTCATTTATAGGGTTTAGGGATTAGGGTTTAGGATTTTGGGTTTCAGGGTTTAGGTTTATATTTTTAGGTTTTAGGGTTTAGAGTTGAAGATTTCAGGTTTTATAATTTAGGGTTTAGGGTTTTGTGTGTTTGATTTAGTCTTTATGGTTTAGAGTTTAGGGATTGGGATTTTAGGGTTTAGGGTTTATTTTTAGGTTTTGTGGCTTTAAGGTTTAGGGTTTAGCGTTTTAGGTTTTCGGGTTTAGGGTTTAGGATTTCGAGATTTATGGTTTAGGGTTTAGGGTTTAGTGTTCAGGATTTAGGGTTTTGGGTTTTGGGTTTCAATGTTAAGGTTTAGGATTTTACATTTTAGGGTTTGTGGTTTGGGGTTTTAGGGTTTAGCATTTCCAGATTTACAGTTTAGGGTTTAGGGTTTTGTGTTTTGGATTTAGTCTTTATGGTTTAGAGTTTAGGGTTTAGGGTTTCAATGTTAGGGTTTTAGGTTTTCCATGTTAGGGTTTTTGGGTTTTACACTTTCGGGTTTAAGGTTTGGGGTTTTAGGGTTTAGGGATCAGGGTTTAGGGTTTAGGGTTTGGGGTTTTATTTTAAGGTTTATTTTTTTACGTTTTAGGGTTTAGGGTCTAAGATTTCAGGTTTTATTGTTTAAGGTTTAGGGTTTTGTGTTTAGGGTTAGGGGTTTTGGGTTCAGCATTTTCAGTTTTAGGGTTTAGGAATCAGGGTTTAGGGTTTAGGTTTTGGGGTTTAGGGTTTATATTTTTAGATTTTAGGGTTTACAGTTGAAGATTTCAGGTTTTATAGTTTAGGGTTTATGGTTTTGTATTTTGGAATTATTGTTTAGGGATTAGGGTTTCAATGTTAAGGTTTTAGGTTTTCCATGTTAGGGTTTTCGGGTTTTACATTTTAGGGTTTAGGGTTTGGGGTTTTAGGGTTTAGGGATTAGGGTTTTGGGTTTTGGTTTAGGGTTTATTTTTTTAGGTTTTAGGGTTTAGGGTCTAAGATTTCAGGTTTTATTGTTTAAGGTTTAAGGTTCAGGGTTAAGGGTTTAGTGTTTAGGATTTTCAGTTATAGGGTTTAGGGATTAGGGTTTAGGGTTTAGGATTTTAGGTTTTAAGGTTTAGGTTTATATTTTTAGGTTTTGGGGTTAAGGGTTGAAGATTTCAGGTTTTATAATTTACGGTTTAGGGTTTTGTGTTTTTGATTCAGTCTTTAGGGTTTAGAATTTAGGGTTTAGGTTTTCAATGTTAGGGTTTTAGGTTTTCCATGTTAGGGTTTTAGGGGTTTACAATTTAAAGTTTAGGGTTTAGGGTCTTAGGGTTTAGGGTTTAGGGTTTAGGGTTTTCAGTGTTAAGGTTTAGGGTTTAGGGATCGGGGGTTTAGGGTTTGGGGGTTTTAGGGTTTAGGGTTTATATTTTTAGGTTTTAGGGTTTAGAGTTGAAGATTTCAGGTTTTGTAGTTTAGGGTTTGGGGTTTTGTGTTTTGGATTTAGTGTTTAGGGTTTAGAGTTTAGGGTTTAGGGTTTCAATGTTAGGGTTTTAGGGTTTTACATTTTAGGGTTTAGGGTTTGGGGATTTAGGGTTTAGGTTTATATTTTTAGGTTTTAGGGTTTAGAGTTGAAGATTTCAGGTTTTATAGTTTAGGGTTTAGGGTTTTGTGTTTTGGATTTAGTGCTTAGGGTTTAGAGGTTATGGTTTAGGGTTTCAATGTTAGGGTTTTAGGTTTTCCATGTTAGGGTTTTAGGGGTTTACAATTTAAAGTTTAGGGTTTAGGGTCTTAGGGTTTAGGGTTTAGGGTTTAGGGTTTTCAGTGTTAAGGTTTAGGGTTTAGGGATCAGGGTTTAGGGTTTGGGGTTTTAGGCTTTAGGGTTTATATTTTTAGGTTTTAGGGTTTAGAGTTGAAGATTTCAGGTTTTGTAGTTTAGGGTTTGGGGTTTTGTGTTTTGGATTTAGTGTTTAGGGTTAGAGTTTAGGGTTTAGGGTTTCAATGTTAGGGTTTTAGGGTTTTACATTTTAGGGTTTAGGGTTTGGGGATTTAGGGTTTAGGTTTATATTTTTAGGTTTTAGGGTTTAGAGTTGAAGATTTCAGGTTTTATAGTTTAGGGTTTAGGGTTTTGTGTTTTGGATTTAGTGCTTAGGGTTTAGAGGTTATGGTTTAGGGTTTCAATGTTAGGGTTTTAGGTTTTCCATGTTAGGGTTTTAGGGGTTTACAATTTAAAGTTTAGGGTTTAGGGTCTTAGGGTTTAGGGTTTAGGGTTTTCAGTGTTAAGGTTTAGGGTTTAGGGATCAGGGTTTAGGGTTTGGGGTTTTAGGGTTTAGGGTTTATATTTTTAGGTTTTAGGGTTTAGAGTTGAAGATTTCAGGTTTTGTAGTTTAGGGTTTGGGGTTTTGTGTTTTGGATTTAGTGTTTAGGGTTTAGAGTTTAGGGTTTAGGGTTTCAATGTTAGGGTTTTAGGGTTTTACATTTTAGAGGTTAGGGTTTGGGGTTTTAGGGTTTAGCGTTTACATTTTCAGGTTTTAGGGTTTACTGTTGAAGATTTCAGGTTTCATAGTTTAGGGTTTACGATTTTTTTTAGGGTTTAGGGTTAAGGGTTTCATTGTTAGGGTTTTAGGTTTTCCATGTTAGGGTTTTACATTTTTGGGTTTAGGGTTTGGGGTTTTAGGGTTTAGGGATCAGGGTTCAGGGTTTTCATTTAGGGTTTATTTTTGTAGGGTTTAGGGTTTAGGGTTTTGCGTTTAGGATTTAGGGTTAGGGGTTTTGGGTTCAGCATTTTCGGTTTTAGGGTTTAGGAATCAGGGTTTAAGGTTTAGGGTGTGTTTATATTTTTAGGTTTTAGGGTTTACAATTGAAGATTTCAGGTTTTATAGTTTAGGGTTTACGGTTTTGTGCTTTGGATTTAGTGTTTAGGATTTAGGTTTTAAATGTTAGGGTTTTAAGTTTTCCATGTTAGGGTTTTAGGGTTTTACATTTTAGGGTTTAGGGTTTGGGGTTTTAGGGTTTAGGGTTTAGGGTTTTCAGTGTTTGGGTTTAGGGGTTAGGGATCAGGGTTTAGGGTTTGGGGTTTATAATTTTAGGTTTTAAGGTTTAGAGTTGAAGATTTCCGGTTTTATAGTTTAGGGTTTAGGGTTTTTTGTTTTGAATTTAGTGTTTAGGGTTAAGAGTTTAGGGTTTAGGGTTTAGGGTATAGGATTTCGAGATTTATAGTTTAGGGTTTAGGGTTTTGTGTTCAGGATTTAGGGTTTTGGGTTTTGGGTTTCAATGTTAGGGTTTCGGATTTTACATTTAAGGGTTTGTGGTTTGGGGTTTCAGGGTTTAGGATTTCCAGATTTATAGTTTAGGGTTTAGGGTTTTGTGTTTTGGATTTAGTCTTTATGGTTTAGAGTTTAGGGTTTAGGGTTTCAATGTTAGGGTTTTAGGTTTTCCATGTTAGGGTTTTTGCGTTTTACACTTTCGGGTTTAAGGTTTGGGGTTTTAGGGTTTAGGGATCAGGGTTTAGGGTTTAGGGTTTGGGGTTTTATTTTACGGTTTATTTTTTTACGTTTTAGGGTTTAGGGTCTAAGATTTAAGGTTTTATTGTTTAAGGTTTAGGGTTTTGTGTTTAGGATTTAGGGTTAGGGGTTTTGGGTTCAGCATTTTCGGTTTTAGGGTTTAGGAATCAGGGTTTAGGGTTTGGGGTTTTAGGGTTTAGGGTTTATATTTTTAGGTTTTAGGGTTTACAGTTGAAGATTTCAGGTTTTATAGTCTAGGGTTTTTGGTTTTGTGTTTTGGATTTAGTGTTTAGGGATTAGGGTTTCAATGTTAAGGTTTTAGGTTTTCCATGTTAGTGTTTTCGGGTTTTACATTGTAGGGTTTAGGGTTTGGGGTTTTAGGGTTTAGGGATTAGGGTTTTGGGTTTTGCTTTAGGGTTTATTTTTTTAGGTTTTAGGGTTTAGGTTCTAAGATTTCAGGTTTTATTGTTTAAGGTTTAGGGTTTAGGGTTAAGGGTTTAGTGTTTAGGATTTTCAGTTATAGGGTTTAGGGATTAGGGTTTAGGGTTTAGGATTTTGGGTTTTAGGGTTTAGGTTTATATTTTTAGGTTTTGGGGTTAAGAGTTGAAGATTTCAGGTTTTATAATTTAGGGTTTAGGGTTTTGTGTTTTTGATTCAGTCTTTAGGGTTTAGAATTTAGGGTTTAGGTTTTCAATGTTAGGGTTTTAGGTTTTCCATGTTAGGGTTTTAGGGGTTTACAATTTAAAGTTTAGGGTTTAGGGTCTTAGGGTTTAGGGTTTAGGGTTTAGGGTTTTCAGTGTTAAGGTTTAGGGTTTAGGGATCAGGGTTTAGGGTTTGGGGTTTTAGGGTTTAGGGTTTATATTTTTAGGTTTTAGGGTTTAGAGTTGAAGATTTCAGGTTTTATAGTTTAGGGTGTGGGGTTTTGTTTTTTTGATTTAGTGTTTGGGGATTAGAGTTTAGGGTTTAGGGTTTCAACGTTAGGGTTTTAGGGTTTTACATTTTAGGGTTTAGGGTTTGGGGTTTTAGGGTTTAGGGTTTATATTTTCAGGTTTTAGGGTTTACTGTTGAAGATTTCAGGTTTCATAATTTAGGGTTTACGATTTTTTTTAGGGTTTAGGGTTTAGGGTTTAGGGTTTCAATGTTAGGGTTTTAGGTTTTCCATGTTAGGGATTTACATTTTAGGGTTTAGGGTTTGGGGTTTTAGGGTTTAGGGACCAGGGTTCAGGGTTTTGGTTTAGGGTTTATTTTTGTAGGGTTTAGGGTTTAGGGTTTTGCGTTTAGGATTTAGGGTTAGGGGTTTTGGGTTCAGCATTTTCAGTTTTAGGGTTTAGGAATCAGGGTTTAAGGTTTAGGGTTTGGGGTTTTAGAGTTTAGGGTTTATATTTTTAGGTTTTAGTGTTTACAATTGAAGATCTCAGGTTTTATAGTTTAGGGTTTACGGTTTTGTGCTTTGGATTTAGTGTTTAGGGTTTAGGTTTTCAATGTTAGGGTTTTTGGTTTTCTATGTTAGGGTTTTAGGGTTTTACATTTTAGGGTTTAGGGTTTGGGGTTTATATTTTTAGGTTTTCGGGTTTAGAGTTGAAGATTTCAGGTTTTATAGTTTAGGGTTTAGGGTTTTTTGTTTTGAATATAGTGTTTAGGGTTAAGAGTTTAGGGTTTAGGGTTTAGGATTTCGAGATTTATAGTTTAGGGTTTTGTGTTCAGGATTTAGGGTTTTGGGTTTTGGGTTTCAATGATAGGGTTTCGGATTTTACATTTTAGGGTTTGTGGTTTGGGGTTTCAGGGTTTAGGATTTCCAGATTTATAGTTTAGGGTTTAGGGTTTTGTGTTTTGGATTTAGTCTTTATGGTTTAGAGTTTAGGGTTTAGGGTTTCAATGTTAGGGTTTTAGGTTTTCCATGTTAGGGTTTTTGCGTTTTACACTTTCGGGTTTAGGGTTTGGGGGTTTAGGGTTTAGGGATCAGGGTTTAGGGTTTAGGGTTTGGGGTTTTATTTTAAGGTTTATTTTTTTACGTTTTAGGGTTTAGGGTCTAAGATTTCAGGTTTTATTGTTTAAGGTTTAGGGTTTTGTGTTTAGGGTTAGGGGTTTTGGGTTCAGCATTTTCAGTTTTAGGGTTTAGGAATCAGGGTTTAGGGTTCGGGGTTTGGGGTTTAGGGTTTATATTTTTAGGTTTTAGGGTTTAGAGTTGAAGATTTCAGGTTTTATAGTCTAGGGTTTATGGTTTTGTGTTTTGGATTTAGTGTTTAGGGATTAGGGTTTCAATGTTAAGGTTTTAGGTTTTCCATGTTAGGGTTTTCGGGTTTTACATTTTAGGGTTTAGGGTTTGGGGTTTTAGGGTTTAGGGATTAGGGTTTTGGGTTTTGGTTTAGGGTTTATTTTTTTAGGTTTTAGCGTTTAGGGTTTAAGATTTCAGGTTTTATTGTTTAAGGTTTAGGGTTTAGGGTTAAGGGTTTAGTGTTTAGGATTTTCAGTTATAGGGTTTAGGGATTAGGGTTTAGGGTTTAGGATTTTGGGTTTTAGGGTTTAGGTTTATATTTTTAGGTTTTGGGGTTAAGAGTTGAAGATTTCAGGTTTTATAATTTAGGGTTTAGGGTTTTGTGTTTTTGATTCAGTCTTTAGGGTTTAGAATTTAGGGTTTAGGTTTTCAATGTTAGGGTTTTAGGTTTTCCATGTTAGGGTTTTAGGGGTTTACAATTTAAAGTTTAGGGTTTAGGGTCTTAGGGTTTAGGGTTTAGGGTTTAGGGTTTTCAGTGTTAAGGTTTAGGGTTTAGGGATCAGGGTTTAGGGTTTGGGGTTTTAGGGTTTAGGGTTTATATTTTTACGTTTTAGGGTTTAGAGTTGAAGATTTCAGGTTTTATAGTTTAGGGTGTGGGGTTTTGTGTTTTTGATTTAGTGTTTAGGGATTAGAGTTTAGGGTTTATGGTTTCAACGTTAGGGTTTTAGGGTTTTACATTTTAGGGTTTAGGGTTTGGGGTTTTAGGGTTTAGGGTTTATATTTTCAGGTTTTAGGGTTTACTGTTGAAGATTTCAGGTTTCATAGTTTAGGGTTTACGATTTTTTTTAGGGTTTAGGGTTTAGGGTTTAGGGTTTAGGGTTTCAATGTTAGGGTTTTAGGTTTTCCATGTTAGGGATTTACATTTTAGGGTTTAGGGTTTGGGGTTTTAGGGTTTAGGGATCAGGGTTCAGGGTTTTGGTTTAGGGCTTATTTTTGTAGGGTTTAGGGTTTAGGGTTTTGCGTTTAGGATTTAGGGTTAGGGGTTTTGGGTTCAGCATTTTCAGTTTTAGGGTTTAGGAATCAGGGTTTAAGGTTTAGGGTTTGGGGTTTTAGAGTTTAGGGTTTATATTTTTAGGTTTCAGTGTTTACAATTGAAGATCTCAGGTTTTATAGTTTAGGGTTTACGGTTTTGTGCTTTGGATTTAGTGTTTAGGGTTTAGGTTTTCAATGTTAGGGTTTTTGGTTTTCTATGTTAGGGTTTTAGGGTTTTACATTTTAGGGTTTAGGGTTTGGGGTTTTAGGGTTTAGGGTTTTCAGTGTTAGGGTTTAGGGGTTAGGGATAAGGGTTTAGGGTTTGGGTTTATATTTTTAGGTTTTAGAGTTTAGAGTTGAAGATTTCTGGTTTTGTAGTTTAGGGTTTAGGGTTTTGTGTTTTGGATTTAGTGTTTAGGTTTAAGAGTTTAGGGTTTAGGGTTTTAAGTTTTAGGGTTTAGGGTTTAGGATTTCGAGATTTATAGTTTAGCGTTTAGGGTTTTGTGTTCAGGATTTAGGGTTTCTGGTTTTGGATTTTACATTTTAGGGTTTGTGGTTTGGGGTTTCAGGGTTTAGGTTTTCCAGATTTATAGTTTAGGGTTTAGGGTTTTGTGTTTTGGATTTAGTCTTTATGGTTTAGAGTTTAGGGTTTAGGGTTTCAATGTCAGGGCTTTAGGTTTTCCATGTTGGGGTTTTTGGGTTTTACACTTCAGGGTCTAGGGTTTGGGGTTTTAGGGTTTAGGGATCGGAGTTTAGGGTTTAGGGTTTTGGGTTTTGGTTTAGGGTTTATTTTTATAGGTTTTAGGGTTTAGGGTCTAATATTTCAGGTTTTATTTTTTAAGGTTTAGGGTTTTTTGTTTAGGATTTAGGGTTAAGGGTTTTGGGTTTAGGATTTTCAATTATAGGGTTTAGGGATTAGGCTTTAGGATTTTGGGTTTCAGGGTTTAGGTTTATATTTTTAGGTTTTAGGGTTTAGAGTTGAAGATTTCAGGTTTTATAATTTAGGGTTTAGGGTTTTGTGTTTTTTATTTAGTCTTTAGGGTTTAGAGTTTAGGGTTTAGGGTTTCAATGTTAGGGTTTATTGTTTTCCATGTTTGGGTTTTACATTTTAAAGTTTAGGGTTTGGGGTTTTAGGGTTTAGGGTCTAAGATTTCAGGTTTTATTGTTTAAGGTTTAGGGTTTTGTGTTTAGGATTTAGGGTTAGGGGTTTTGGGTTCAGCATTTTCGGTTTTAGGGTTTATGAATCAGGGTTTAGGGTTTAGGGTTTATATTTTTAGGTTTTAGGGTTTACAGTTGAAGATTTCAGGTTTTATAGTTTACGGTTTATGGTTTTGTGTTTTGGATTTAATGTTTAGGGTTTAGGGTTTCAATGTTAGGGTTTTAGGTTTTCCATGTTAGGGTTTTCGGGTTTTACATTTCAGGGTTTAGGGTTTGGGGTTTTAGGGTTTAGGGATCAGGGTTTAGAGTTTAGGGTTTTGGGTTTTGGTTTAGGGTTTATTTTTTTAGGTTTTAGGGTTTAGGGTCTAGATTTCAGGTTTTATTGTTTAAGGTTTAGGGTTTTGTGTTTAGGATTAGTTTTAAGGGTTTAAGGTTTAGGATTTTCAGTTATAGGGTTTAGGGATTAGGGTTTAGGATTTTGGGCTTCAGGGTTTAGGTTTATATTTTTAAGATTTCAGGTTTTATAATTTGGGGTTTAGGGTTTTGTGTTTTTTATTTAGTCTTTAGGGTTTAGGGTATCAATGTTAGGGTTTTAGGTTTTCCATGTTAGGGTTTTAGGGTTTTACATTTTAAAGTTTAGGGTTTGGGGTTTTAGGGTTTAGGGTTTAGGGTTTTCAGTGTTAGGGTTTAGGGTTTAGGGATAAGGGTTTAGGGTTTGGGGATTTAGGGTTTAGGTTTATATTTTTAGGTTTTAGGGTTTAGAGTTGAAGATTTCAGGTTTTATAGTTTAGGGTTTAGGGTTTTGTGCTTTGGATTTAGTGCTTAGGGTTTAGAGTTTATGGTTTAGGGTTTCAATGTTAGGGTTTTAGGTTTTCCATGTTAGGGTTTTAGGGTTTTACATTTTAGGGTTTAGGGTTTGGGGTTCTGGGGTTTAGGGTTTAGGGTTTTAAGTGTTAGAGTTTGGGGTTTGGGGTTTTGTGTTTAGGCTTTAGGGTTTAGGATTTGGAGTTTAGGATTTAGGGTTTTGGGTTTTAGATTTTAGGGTTTAGGGTTTATTTTTAGATTTTGTGGCTTTAAAGTAAAGGGTTTATGGTTTTAGGTTTTAGGGTTTTAGGGTTTAGGATTTCGAGATTTATAGTTTAGGGTTTAGTTTGTGTTCAGTATTTAGGGTTTTGGAGGGTTTCAATGTTAGGATTTAGGATTTTACGTTTTAGGGTTTTTCGTTTGGGGTTTTAGGGTTAAGGATTTCAATATTTATAGTTTAGGTTTAGGGTTTTGTGTTTTTGATTTAGTCTTTATGCTTTAGAGTTTAGGGTTTAGGGTTTCAATGTTAGGGTTTTAGGTTTTCCATGTTAGGGTTTTTGGGTTTTACAATTTCGGGTATAGGGTTTGGGGTTTTAGGGTTTAGGAATCAGGGTTTAGGGTTTAGGGTTTGGGGTTTTGGTTTAGGGTTTATTTTTTTATGTTTTAGGGTTTAGGGTCTAAGATTTAAGGTTTTCTTGTTTAAGGTTTAGGGTTTTGTGTTTAGGATTTAGGGTTAGGGGTTTTGGGTTCAGCATTTTCGGTTTTAGGGTTTAGGAATCAGGGTTTAGGGTTTGTGGTTTTAGGGTTTAGGGTTTATATTTTTAGGTTTTAGGGTTTACAGTTGAAGATTTCAGGTTTTATAGTCTAGGGTTTATGGTTTTGTGTTTTGGATTTAGTGTTTAGGGATTAGGGTTTCAATGTTAAGGTTTTAGGTTTTAGGGATCAGGGTTCAGGGTTTTAGTTTAGGGTTTATTTTTTAGGGGTCTAGGGTTTTGTGTTTAGGATTTAGGGTTAGGGATTTTGGGTTCAGCATTTTCGGTTTTCGGGTTTATGGATCAGGGTTTAAAGTTTAGGGTTTGGGGTTTTAGAGTTTAGGGTTTATATTTTTAGGTTTTAGGGTTTACAATTGAAGATTTCAGGTTTTATAGTTTAGGGTTTACTGTTTTGTGCTTTGGATTTAGTGTTTAGAGTTTAGGTTTTCAATGTTAGGGTTTTAGGTTTTCCATGTTAGGGTTTTAGGGTTTTACATTTTAGGGTTTAGGGTTTGGGGTTTTAGGGTTTAGGGTTTAGGGTTTTCAGTGTTAGGGTTTAGGGGTTAGGGATCAGGGTTTTGGGTTTGGGGTTTCTATTTTTGGGTTTTAGGGTTTAGAGTTGAAGATTTCAGGTTTTATAGTTTAGGGTTTAGGGTTTTGTGTTTTGGATTTAGTGTTTAGGATTAGGGTTTAGGGTTTAGGGTTCCAATGTTAGGGTTTAACGTTTTCCATGTTAGGGTTTTATGGTTTAACATTTTAGGGTCTAGGGTTTTGGGTTTAAGATTTCTGGTTTTATAGTTTAGGGTTTAGGGTTTTTTGTTTTGGATTTAGTGTTTAGGGTTTAGAGTTTAGGGTTTGGGGTTTCAATGTTAGGGTTTTAGGGTTTTACATTTTGGGGTTTAGGGTTTGGGGTTTTAGGGTTTAGGTTTTAGGGTTTTCAGTGTTAGGGTTTAGGGGTTTTACATTTTAAAGTTTAGGGTTTAGGGTTTAGGGTTTTCAGTGTTAGGGTTTAGGGTTTTGTGTTTAGGCTTTAGGGTTTAGGATTTGGGGTTTACGGGTTCAGGGTTTGGAGTTTAGGATTTAAGGTTTTGGGTTTTAAATTTTAGGGTTTAGGGTTTAGGGTTTGGGATTTTAGGGTTTAGGGTTTATTTTTAGGTTTTGTGGTTTTAAAGTTTAGGGTTTAGGGTTTTAGGTTTTCGGGTTTTAGGGTTTAGAGTTTAGGATTTCGAGATTTATAGTTTAGGGTTTAGGGTTTTGTGTTCAGGATTTAGGGTTTCGGGTTTTGGGTTTCAATGTTAGGGTTTCGTATTTTACATTTTAGGGTTTGTGGTTTGGGGTTTTAGGGTTTAGGATTTCCAGATTTATAGTTTAGGGTTTAGGGTTTTGTGTTTTGGATTTAGTCTTTATGGTTTAGAGTTTAGGGTTTTAATGTTAGGGTTTTAGGTTTTCCATGTTGGGGTTTTTGGGTTTTACACTTCAGGGTTTAGGGTTTAGGGTTTAGGGTTTTAGGGTTTAGGGATCAGGATTTAGGGGTTTTGGTTATGGTTTAGGGTTTATTTTTTTAGGTTTTAGGGTTTAGGGTCTAATATTTCAGGTTTTATTGTTTAAGGTTTAGGGTTTTGTGTTTAGGATTTAGGTTTAAGGGCTTAGGGTTTAGGATTTTCAGTTATAGGGTTTAGGGATTAGGGTTTATAATTATGGGTTTCTGGGTTTAGGTTTATATTTTTCAGTTTTAGGGTTTAGAGTTGAAGATTTCAAGTTTTATAATTTAGGGTTTAGGGTTTTGTGTTTTTTATTTAGTCTCTAGGGTTTATAGTTTAGGGTTTAGGGTTTCAATGTTAGGGTTTTAGATTTTCCATGTTAGGGTTTTAGGGTTTTACATTTTAAAGTTTAGGGTTTGGGGTTTTAGGGTTTAGGGTCTAAGATTTCAGGTTTTATTGTTTAAGGTTTAGGGTTTTGTGTTTAGGATTTAGGGTTAGGTGTTTTGGGTTCAGCATTTTCGGTTTTAGGGTTTATGAATCAGGGTTTAGGGTATAGGATTTGGGGTTTTGTTTAGGGTTCATATTTTTAGGTTTTAGTGTTTACAGTTGAAGATTTCAGGTTTTATAGTTTAGGGTTTATGGTTCTGTGTTTTGGATTTAGTGTTTAGGGTTTAGGGTTTCAATGTTAGGGTTTTAGGTTTTCCACGTTAGGGTTTTCGGGCTTTACATTTCAGGGTTTAGGGTTTGGGGTTTTAGGGTTTAGGGATCAGGGTTTAGGGTTTTGGTTTTTGGTTTAGGGTTTATTTTTTTAGGTTTTAGGGTTTAGGGTCTAAGATTTCAGGTTTTATTGTTTAAGGTTTAGGGTTTTGTGTTTAGGATTAGGGTTAAGGGTTTAAGGTTTAGGATTTTCAGTTATAGGGTTTAGGGTTTAGGATTTGGGCTTCAGGGTTTAGGTTTATATTTTTAGGATTTCAGGTTTTATAATTTAGGGTTTAGGGTTTTGTGTTTTTGCTTTAGTCTTTAGGGTTTAGGGTTCCAATGTTAGGGTTTTAGGTTTTCCATGTTATGATTTTAGGGTTTTACATTTTAAAGTTTAGGGTTTGGGGTTTTAGGGTTTAGGGTTTTTAGTGTTAGGGTTTAGGGGTTAGGGATCAGGGTTTAGGGTTTGGGGTTTATATTTTTAGGTTTTAGGGTTTAGAGTTGAAGATTTCAGGTTATATAGTTTAGGGTTTAGGGTTTTGTGTTTTGGATTTAGTGTTTAGGGTTTAGAGTTTAGGGCTTAGGGTTTCAATGTTAGGGTTTTAGGTTTTCCATGTTAGGGTTTTATGGTTTTTCATTTTAGGGTTTAGGATTTTGGGTTTAAGATTTCTAGTTTTATAGTTTAGGGTTTAGGGTTTTTTCTTTAAGGTTTAGGGTTTTAATGTTAGGGTTTTAGGTTTTCCATGTTAGGGTTTAGGGTTTCGGGTTTTGTGTTTAGGCTTAGGGTTTAGGGTTTTGGGTTTAAGATTTCTGGTTTTATAGTTTGGGGTTTAGGGTTTTGTGTTTTGGATTTAGTCTTTAGGGTTTAGAGTTTTGGGTTTAGGGTTCCAATGTTTGGGTTTTAGGTTTTCCATGTTAGGGTTTTACATTTTAGGGTTTAGGGTTTGGGGTTTCTGGGTTTAGGGATCAGGGTTTAGGGTTTGGGGTTTTGGTTTACGGTTTACTGTTTTAGGTTTTAGGGTTTAGGGTCTAAGATTTCAAGTTTTATTGTTTAAGGTTTAGGGTTTTGTGTTTAGGATTTAGGGTTTACGGTTAGGGTTTTGGATTTTTTTATTTTATAGTTTAGGGTTTAGGGTTTTAAATTTTAGGGTTTACGGTTTAGGGTTTGGGATTTTAGGGTTTAGGGTTTATTTTTTAGGTTTTGTGGTTTTTAAAGTTTAGGGTTTAGGGTTTTAGGTTTTCGGGTTTTAGGGTTTAGGGTTTAGGATTTGAGATTTATAGTTTAGGGTTTAGGGTTTTGTGTTCGGGATTTAGGGTTTCGGGTTTTGTGTTTCAATGTTAGGGTTTCGTATTTTACATTTTAGGGTTTGTGGTTTGGGGTTTTAGGGTTTAGGATTTCCAGATTTATAGTTTAGGGTTTAGGGTTTTGTGTTTTGGATTCGATCTTTATGGTTTAGAGTTTAGGGTTTAGGGTTTTAATGTTAGGGTTTTAGGTTTTCCAAGTTGGGGTTTTTGGGTTTTACACTTCAGGGTTTAGGGTTTAGGGTTTTAGGGTTTAGGGATCAGGATTTAGGGTTTTGGTTTTGGTTTAGGGTTTATTTTTTTAGGTTTTAGGGTTTAGGGTCTAATATTTCAGGTTTTATTGTTTAAGGTTTAGGGTTTTGTGTTTAGGATTTAGGGTTAAGGGCTTGGGGTTTGGGATTTTCAGTTATAAGGTTTAGGGATTAGGGTTTATGATTATGGGTTTCTGGGTTTAGGTTTATATTTTTCGGTTTTAGGGTTTAGAGTTGAATATTTAAAGTTTTATAATTTAGGGTTTAGGGTTTTGTGTTTTTTATTTAGTCTCTTGGGTTTATAGTTTAGGGTTTAGGGTTTCAATGTTAGGGTTTTAGATTTTCTATGTTAGGGTTTTAGGGTTTTACATTTTAAAGTTTAGGGTTTGGGGTTTTAGGGTTTAGGGTCTAAGATTTCAGGTTTTATTGTTTAAGGTTTAGGGTTTTGTGTTTAGGATTTATGGTTAGGGGTTTTGGGTTCAGCATTTTCGGTTTTAGGGTTTATGAATCAGGGTTTAGGGTTTAGGATTTAGGGTTTTAGGGTTTAGGGTTCATATTTTTAGGTTTTAGTGTTTACAGTTGAAGATTTCAGGTTTTAAGTTTAGGGTTTATGGTTTTGTGTTTTGGATTTAGTGTTTAGGGTTTAGGGTTTCTATGTTAGGGTTTTAGGTTTTCCACGTTAGGGTTTTCGGGTTTTACATTTCAGGGTTTAGGGTTTGGGGTTTTAGGGTTTAGGGATCAGGGTTCAGGGTTTTGATTTTTGGTTTAGGGTTTATTTTTTTAGGTTTTAGGGTTTAGGGTCTAAGATTTCTGGTTTTATTGTTTAAGGTTTAGGGTTTTGTGTTTAGGATTAGGGTTAAGGGTTTAAGGTTTAGGATTTTCAGTTATAGGGTTTAGGGTTTAGGATTTTGGGCTTCAGGGTTTAGGTTTATATTTTTAGGATTTCAGGTTTTATAATTTAGGGTTTAGGGTTTTGTGTTTTTGCTTTAGTCTTTAGGGTTTAGGGTTTCAATGTTAGGGTTTTAGGTTTTCCATGTTACGATTTTAGGGTTTTACATTTTAAAGTTTAGGGTTTGGGGTTTTAGGGTTTAGGGTTTTCAGTGTTAGGGTTTAGGGGTTAGGGATCAGGGTTTAGGGTTTGGGGTTTATATTTTTAGGTTTTAGGGTTTAGAGTTGAAGATTTCAGGTTATATAGTTTAGGGTTTAGGGTTTTGTGTTTTGGATTTAGTGTTTAGGGTTTAGAGTTTAGGGCTTAGGGTTTCAATGTTAGGGTTTTAGGTTTTCCATGTTAGGGTTTTATGGTTTTTCATTTTAGGGTTTAGGATTTTGGGTTTAAGATTTCTGGTTTTATAGTTTAGGGTTTAGGGTTTTGTGTTTTGGATTTAGTCTTTAGGGTTTAGGGTTTTAATGTTAGGGTTTTGTTTTCCATGTTAGGGTTTAGGGTTTCGGGTTTTGTGATTAGGCTTAGGGCTTAGGGTTTTGGGTTTAAGATTTCTGGTTTTATAGTTTGGGGTTTAGGGTTTTGTGTTTTGGATTTAGTCTTTAGGGTTTAGAGTTTAGGGCTTAGGGGTTTCAATGTTAGGGTTTTAGGTTTTTCCATGTTAGGGTTTTATGGTTTTTTCATTTTAGGGTTTAGGATTTTGGGTTTAAGATTTACGGTTTTTATAGTTTAGGGTTTAGGGTTTTTTTCTTTAAGGTTTAGGGTTTTTAATGTTAGGGTTTTAGGTTTTCCATGTTAGGGGTTTAGGGTTTCGGGTTTTGTGTTTAGGCTTAGGGTTTAGGGTTTTGGGTTTAAGATTTCTGGTTTTATAGTTTGGGGTTTAGGGTTTTGTGTTTTGGATTTAGTCTTTAGGGTTTAGAGTTTTGGGTTTAGGGTTCCAATATTTGGGTTTTAGGTTTTCCATGTTAGGGTTTTACATTTTAGGGTTTAGGGTTTGGGGTTTCGGGGGTTTAGGGATCGGGGGTTTAGGGTTTGGGGTTTTGGTTTACGGTTTATTGTTTTAGGTTTTAGGGTTTAGGGTCTAAGATTTCAAGTTTTATTGTTTAAGGTTTAGGGGTTTTTGTGTTTAGGATTTAGGGTTTACGGTTAGGGTTTTGGATTTTTTATTTTATAGTTTAGGGTTTAGGGTTTTAAATTTTAGGGTTTACGGTTTAGGGTTTGGGATTTTTAGGGTTTAGGGTTTATTTTTTAGGTTTTGTGGTTTTTAAAGTTTAGGGTTTAGGGTTTAGGTTTTCGGGTTTTTAGGGTTTAGGGTTTAGGATTTCGAGATTTATAGTTTAGGGTTTAGGGTTTTGTGTTCGGGATTTAGGGTTTCGGGTTTTGTGTTTCAATGTTAGGGTTTCGTATTTTACATTTTAGGGTTTGTGGTTTGGGGTTTTAGGGTTTAGGATTTCAGTTATAGTTTAGGGTTTAGGGTTTTGTGTTTTGGATTCGGTATTTATGGTTTAGAGTTTAGGGTTTAGGGGTTTTAATGTTAGGGTTTTAGGTTTTCCAAGTTGGGGGTTTTTGGGTTTTACACTTCGAGGGTTTAGGGTTTAGGGTTTTAGGGTTTAGGGATCGGGATTTAGGGTTTTGGTTTTGGTTTAGGGTTTATTTTTTTAGGTTTTAGGGTTTAGGGTCTAATATTTCAGGTTTTATTGTTTAAGGTTTAGGGTTTTGTGTTTAGGATTTAGGGTTAAGGGCTTAGGGTTTAGGATTTTCAGTTATAAGGTTTAGGGATTAGGGTTTATGATTATGGGTTTCTGGGTTTAGGTTTATATTTTTCGGTTTTAGGGTTTAGAGTTGAATATTTCAAGTTTTATAATTTAGGGGTTTTGTGTTTTTTTATTTAGTCTCTTGGGTTTATAGTTTAGGGTTTAGGGTTTCAATGTTAGGGTTTTAGATTTTCCATGTTAGGGTTTTAGGGTTTTACATTTTAAAGTTTAGGGTTTGGGGTTTTAGGGTTTAGGGTCTAAGATTTCTGGTTTTATTGTTTAAGGTTTAGGGTTTTGTGTTTAGGATTTAGGGTTAGGGGTTTTGGGTTCAGCATTTTCGGTTTTAGGGTTTATGAATCAGGGTTTAGGGTTTAGGATTTAGGGTTTTAGGGTTTAGGGTTCATATTTTTAGGTTTTAGTGTTTACAGTTGAAGATTTCAGGTTTTATAGTTTAGGTTTTATGGTTTTGTGTTTTGGATTTAGTGTTTAGGGTTTAGGGTTTCAATGTTAGGGTTTTAGGTTTTCCACGTTAGGGTTTTCGGGTTTTACATTTCATTGTTTAGGGTTTGGGGTTTTAGGGTTTAGGGATCAGGGTTCAGGGTTTTGATTTTTTGTTTAGGGTTTATTTTTTTAGGTTTTAGGGTTTAGGGTCTAAGATTTCGGGGTTTTTCTTGTTTAAGGTTTAGGGTTTTGTGTTTAGGATTAGGGTTAAGGGTTTAAGGTTTAGGATTTTTCGATTATAGGGTTTAGGGTTTAGGATTTTGGGCTTCGGGGTTTAGGTTTATATTTTTTAGGATTTCAGGTTTTATAATTTAGGGTTTAGGGTTTTGTGTTTTTGCTTTAGTCTTTAGGGTTTAGGGTTTCAATTATAGGGTTTTAGGTTTTCCATGTTACGATTTTAGGGTTTTACATTTTAAAGTTTAGGGTTTGGGGTTTTAGGGTTTAGGGTTTTCAGTGTTAGGGTTTAGGGGTTAGGGATCAGGGTTTAGGGTTTGGGGTTTATATTTTTAGGTTTTAGGGTTTAGAGTTGAAGATTTCAGGTTATATAGTTTAGGGTTTAGGGTTTTGTGTTTTGGATTTAGTGTTTAGGGTTTAGAGTTTAGGGCTTAGGGTTTCAATGTTAGGGTTTTAGGTTTTCCATGTTAGGGTTTTATGGTTTTTCATTTTAGTGTTTAGGATTTTGGGTTTAAGATTTCTGGTTTTATAGTTTAGGGTTTAGGGTTTTGTGTTTTGGATTTAGTCTTTAGGGTTTAGGGTTTTAATGTTAGGGTTTTGTTTTCCATGTTAGGGTTTAGGGTTTCGGGTTTTGTGTTTAGGCTTAGGGTTTAGGGTTTTGGGTTTAAGATTTCTGGTTTTATAGTTTGGGGTTTAGGGTTTTGTGTTTTGGATTTAGTCTTTAGGGTTTAGATTTTTGGGTTTAGGGTTCCAATGTTTGGGTTTTAGGTTTTCCATGTTAGGGGTTTGGGGTTTCAGGGTTTAGGGATCAGGGTTTAGGGTTTGGGGTTTTGGTTTACGGTTTATTGTTTTAGGTTTTGGGGTTTAGGGTCTATGATTTCAAGTTTTATTGTTTAAGGTTTAGGGTTTTGTGTTTAGGATTTAGGGTTTACGGTTAGGGTTTAGGATTTTTTATTTTATAGTTTAGGGTTTAGGGTTTTAAATTTTAGGGTTTAGGGTTTAGGGTTTGGGATTTTAGGGTTTAGGGTTTATTTTTAGGTTTTGTGGTTTTAAAGTTTAGGGTTTAGGGTTTTAGGTTTTCGGGTTTTAGGGTTTAGGGTTTAGGATTTCGAGATTTATAGTTTAGGGTTTAGGGTTTTGTGTTCAGGATTTAGGGTTTCGGGTTTTGGGTTTCAATGTTAGGGTTTCGTATTTTACATTTTAGGGTTTGTGGTTTGGGGTTTTAGGGTTTAGGATTTCCAGATTTATAGTTTAGGGTTTAGGTTTTTGTGTTTTGGATTCAGTCTTTATGGTTTAGAGCTTAGGGTTTAGGGTTTTAATGTTAGGGTTTTAGGTTTTCCAAGTTGGGGTTTTTGGGTTTTACACTTCAGGGTTTAGGGTTTTAGGGTTTAGGGATCAGGATTTAGGGTTTTGGTTTTGGCTTAGGGTTTATTTTTTTAGGTTTTAGGGTTTAGGGTCTAATATTTCAGGTTTTATTGTTTAAGGTTTAGGGTTTTGTGTTTAGGATTTAGGGTTAAGGGCTTAGGGTTTAGGATTTTCAGTTATAGGGTTTAGGGATTAGGGTTTATGATTATGGGTTTCTGGGTTTAGGTTTATATTTTTCGATTTTAGGGTTTAGAGTTGAAGATTTCAAGTTTTATAATTTAGGGTTTAGGGTTTTGTGTTTTTTATTTAATCTCTAGGGTTTATAGTTTAGGGTTTAGGATTTCAATGTTTGGGTTTTAGATTTTCCATGTTAGGGTTTTAGGGTTTCACATTTTAAAGTTTAGGGTTTGGGGTTTTAGGGTTTAGGGTCTTAGATTTCAGGTTTTATTGTTTAAGGTTTAGGGTTTTGTGTTTAGGATTTAGGGTTAAGGGCTTAGGGTTTAGGATTTTCAGTTATAAGGTTTAGGGATTAGGGTTTATGATTATGGGTTTCTGGGTTTAGGTTTATATTTTTCGGTTTTAGGGTTTAGAGTTGAATATTTCAAGTTTTATAATTTAGGGTTTAGGGTTTTGTGTTTTTTATTTAGTCTCTTGGGTTTATAGTTTAGGGTTTAGGGTTTCAATGTTAGGGTTTTAGATTTTCCATGTTAGGATTTTAGGGTTTTACATTTTAAAGTTTAGGGTTTGGGGTTTTAGGGTTTAGGGTCTAAGATTTCTGGTTTTATTGTTTAAGGTTTAGGGTTTTGTGTTTAGGATTTAGGGTTAGGGGTTTTGGGTTCAGCATTTTCGGTTTTAGGGTTTATGAATCAGGGTTTAGGGTTTAGGATTTAGGGTTTTAGGGTTTAGGGTTCATATTTTTAGGTTTTAGTGTTTACAGTTGAAGATTTCAGGTTTTATAGTTTAGGTTTTATGGTTTTGTGTTTTGGATTTAGTGTTTAGGGTTTAGGGTTTCAATGTTAGGGTTTTAGGTTTTCCACGTTAGGGTTTTCGGGTTTTACATTTCATTGTTTAGGGTTTGGGGTTTTAGGGTTTAGGGATCAGGGTTCAGGGTTTTGATTTTTTGTTTAGGGTTTATTTTTTTAGGTTTTAGGGTTTAGGGTCTAAGATTTCAGGTTTTACTGTTTAAGGTTTAGGGTTTTGTGTTTAGGATTAGGGTTAAGGGTTTAAGGTTTAGGATTTTCAGTTATAGGGTTTAGGGTTTAGGATTTTGGGCTTCAGGGTTTAGGTTTATATTTTTAGGATTTCAGGTTTTATAATTTAGGGTTTAGGGTTTTGTGTTTTTGCTTTAGTCTTTAGGGTTTAGGGTTTCAATTATAGGGTTTTAGGTTTTCCATGTTACGATTTTAGGGTTTTACATTTTAAAGTTTAGGGTTTGGGGGTTTTAGGGTTTAGGGTTTTTCGGTGTTAGGGTTTAGGGGTTAGGGATCAGGGTTTAGGGTTTGGGGTTTATATTTTTAGGTTTTAGGGTTTAGAGTTGAAGATTTCAGGTTATATAGTTTAGGGTTTAGGGTTTTGTGTTTTGGATTTAGTGTTTAGGGTTTAGAGTTTAGGGCTTAGGGTTTCAATGTTAGGGTTTTAGGTTTTCCATGTTAGGGTTTTATGGTTTTTCATTTTAGGGTTTAGGATTTTGGGTTTAAGATTTCTGGTTTTATAGTTTAGGGTTTAGGGTTTTGTGTTTTGGATTTAGTCTTTAGGGTTTAGGGTTTTAATGTTAGGGTTTTGTTTTCCATGTTAGGGTTTAGGGTTTCGGGTTTTGTGTTTACGCTTAGGGTTTAGGGTTTTGGGTTTAAGATTTCTGGTTTTATAGTTTGGGGTTTAGGGTTTTGTGTTTTGGATTTAGTCTTTAGGGTTTAGAGTTTAGGGCTTAGGGTTTCAATGTTAGGGTTTTAGGTTTTCCATGTTAGGGTTTTATGGTTTTTCATTTTAGGGTTTAGGATTTTGGGTTTAAGATTTCTGGTTTTATAGTTTAGGGTTTAGGGTTTTTTCTTTAAGGTTTAGGGTTTTAATGTTAGGGTTTTAGGTTTTCCATGTTAGGGTTTAGGGTTTCGGGTTTTGTGTTTAGGCTTAGGGTTTAGGGTTTTGGGTTTAAGATTTCTGGTTTTATAGTTTGGGGTTTAGGGTTTTGTGTTTTGGATTTAGTCTTTAGGGTTTAGAGTTTTGGGTTTAGGGTTCCAATATTTGGGTTTTAGGTTTTCCATGTTAGGGTTTTACATTTTAGGGTTTAGGGTTTGGGGTTTCAGGGTTTAGGGATCAGGGTTTAGGGTTTGGGGTTTTGGTTTACGGTTTATTGTTTTAGGTTTTAGGGTTTAGGGTCTAAGATTTCAAGTTTTATTGTTTAAGGTTTAGGGTTTTGTGTTTAGGATTTAGGGTTTACGGTTAGGGTTTTGGATTTTTTATTTTATAGTTTAGGGTTTAGGGTTTTAAATTTTAGGGTTTACGGTTTAGGGTTTGGGATTTTAGGGTTTAGGGTTTATTTTTAGGTTTTGTGGTTTTAAAGTTTAGGGTTTAGGGTTTAGGTTTTCGGGTTTTAGGGTTTAGGGTTTAGGATTTCGAGATTTATAGTTTAGGGTTTAGGGTTTTGTGTTCAGGATTTAGGGTTTCGGGTTTTGTGTTTCAATGTTAGGGTTTCGTATTTTACATTTTAGGGTTTGTGGTTTGGGGTTTTAGGGTTTAGGATTTCCAGATTTATAGTTTAGGGTTTAGGGTTTTGTGTTTTGGATTCAGTATTTATGGTTTAGAGTTTAGGGTTTAGGGTTTTAATGTTAGGGTTTTAGGTTTTCCAAGTTGGGGGTTTTTGGGTTTTACACTTCGGGGGTTTAGGGTTTAGGGTTTTAGGGTTTAGGGATCAGGATTTAGGGTTTTGGTTTTGGTTTAGGGTTTATTTTTTTAGGTTTTAGGGTTTAGGGTCTAATATTTCAGGTTTTATTGTTTAAGGTTTAGGGTTTTGTGTTTAGGATTTAGGGTTAAGGGCTTAGGGTTTAGGATTTTCAGTTATAAGGTTTAGGGATTAGGGTTTATGATTATGGGTTTCTGGGTTTAGGTTTATATTTTTCGGTTTTAGGGTTTAGAGTTGAATATTTCAAGTTTTATAATTTAGGGTTTTGTGTTTTTTATTTAGTCTCTTGGGTTTATAGTTTAGGGTTTAGGGTTTCAATGTTAGGGTTTTAGATTTTCCATGTTAGGGTTTTAGGGTTTTACATTTTAAAGTTTAGGGTTTGGGGTTTTAGGGTTTAGGGTCTAAGATTTCTGGTTTTATTGTTTAAGGTTTAGGGTTTTGTGTTTAGGATTTAGGGTTAGGGGTTTTGGGTTCAGCATTTTCGGTTTTAGGGTTTATGAATCAGGGTTTAGGGTTTAGGATTTAGGGTTTTAGGGTTTAGGGTTCATATTTTTAGGTTTTAGTGTTTACAGTTGAAGATTTCAGGTTTTATAGTTTAGGTTTTATGGTTTTGTGTTTTGGATTTAGTGTTTAGGGTTTAGGGTTTCAATGTTAGGGTTTTAGGTTTTCCACGTTAGGGTTTTCGGGTTTTACATTTCATTGTTTAGGGTTTGGGGTTTTAGGGTTTAGGGATCAGGGTTCAGGGTTTTGATTTTTTGTTTAGGGTTTATTTTTTTAGGTTTTAGGGTTTAGGGTCTAAGATTTCAGGTTTTACTGTTTAAGGTTTAGGGTTTTGTGTTTAGGATTAGGGTTAAGGGTTTAAGGTTTAGGATTTTCAGTTATAGGGTTTAGGGTTTAGGATTTTGGGCTTCAGGGTTTAGGTTTATATTTTTAGGATTTCAGGTTTTATAATTTAGGGTTTAGGGTTTTGTGTTTTTGCTTTAGTCTTTAGGGTTTAGGGTTTCAATTATAGGGTTTTAGGTTTTCCATGTTACGATTTTAGGGTTTTACATTTTAAAGTTTAGGGTTTGGGGTTTTAGGGTTTAGGGTTTTCAGTGTTAGGGTTTAGGGGTTAGGGATCAGGGTTTAGGGTTTGGGGTTTATATTTTTAGGTTTTAGGGTTTAGAGTTGAAGATTTCAGGTTATATAGTTTAGGGTTTAGGGTTTTGTGTTTTGGATTTAGTGTTTAGGGTTTAGAGTTTAGGGCTTAGGGTTTCAATGTTAGGGTTTTAGGTTTTCCATGTTAGGGTTTTATGGTTTTTCATTTTAGTGTTTAGGATTTTGGGTTTAAGATTTCTGGTTTTATAGTTTAGGGTTTAGGGTTTTGTGTTTTGGATTTAGTCTTTAGGGTTTAGGGTTTTAATGTTAGGGTTTTGTTTTCCATGTTAGGGTTTAGGGTTTCGGGTTTTGTGTTTAGGCTTAGGGTTTAGGGTTTTGGGTTTAAGATTTACGGTTTTTATAGTTTGGGGTTTAGGGTTTTGTGTTTTGGATTTAGTCTTTAGGGTTTAGATTTTTGGGTTTAGGGTTCCAATGTTTGGGTTTTAGGTTTTCCATGTTAGGGGTTTGGGGTTTCAGGGTTTAGGGATCAGGGTTTAGGGTTTGGGGTTTTGGTTTACGGTTTATTGTTTTAGGTTTTGGGGTTTAGGGTCTATGATTTCAAGTTTTATTGTTTAAGGTTTAGGGTTTTGTGTTTAGGATTTAGGGTTTACGGTTAGGGTTTAGGATTTTTTTATTTTTATAGTTTAGGGTTTAGGGTTTTAAATTTTTAGGGTTTAGGGTTTAGGGTTTGGGATTTTTAGGGTTTAGGGTTTATTTTTAGGTTTTGTGGTTTTAAAGTTTAGGGTTTAGGGTTTTAGGTTTTCGGGTTTTAGGGTTTAGGGTTTAGGATTTCGAGATTTATAGTTTAGGGTTTAGGGTTTTGTGTTCAGGATTTAGGGTTTCGGGTTTTGGGTTTCAATGTTAGGGTTTCGTATTTTACATTTTAGGGTTTGTGGTTTGGGGTTTTAGGGTTTAGGATTTCCAGATTTATAGTTTAGGGTTTAGGTTTTTGTGTTTTGGATTCAGTCTTTATGGTTTAGAGCTTAGGGTTTAGGGTTTTAATGTTAGGGTTTTAGGTTTTCCAAGTTGGGGTTTTTGGGTTTTACACTTCAGGGTTTAGGGTTTTAGGGTTTAGGGATCAGGATTTAGGGTTTTGGTTTTGGCTTAGGGTTTATTTTTTTAGGTTTTAGGGTTTAGGGTCTAATATTTCAGGTTTTATTGTTTAAGGTTTAGGGTTTTGTGTTTAGGATTTAGGGTTAAGGGCTTAGGGTTTAGGATTTTCAGTTATAGGGTTTAGGGATTAGGGTTTATGATTATGGGTTTCTGGGTTTAGGTTTATATTTTTCGATTTTAGGGTTTAGAGTTGAAGATTTCAAGTTTTATAATTTAGGGTTTAGGGTTTTGTGTTTTTTATTTAATCTCTAGGGTTTATAGTTTAGGGTTTAGGATTTCAATGTTTGGGTTTTAGATTTTCCATGTTAGGGTTTTAGGGTTTCACATTTTAAAGTTTAGGGTTTGGGGTTTTAGGGTTTAGGGTCTTAGATTTCAGGTTTTATTGTTTAAGGTTTAGGGTTTTGTGTTTAGGATTTAGGGTTAAGGGCTTAGGGTTTAGGATTTTCAGTTATAAGGTTTAGGGATTAGGGTTTATGATTATGGGTTTCTGGGTTTAGGTTTATATTTTTCGGTTTTAGGGTTTAGAGTTGAATATTTCAAGTTTTATAATTTAGGGTTTAGGGTTTTGTGTTTTTTATTTAGCCTCTTGGGTTTATAGTTTAGGGTTTAGGGTTTCAATGTTAGGGTTTTAGATTTTCCATGTTAGGATTTTAGGGTTTTACATTTTTAAAGTTTAGGGTTTGGGGGTTTTAGGGTTTAGGGTCTAAGATTTCCGGTTTTATTGTTTAAGGTTTAGGGTTTTTGTGTTTAGGATTTAGGGTTAGGGGGTTTTGGGTTCGGCATTTTTCGGTTTTAGGGTTTATGAATCGGGGTTTAGGGTTTAGGATTTAGGGTTTTAGGGTTTAGGGTTCATATTTTTAGGTTTTAGTGTTTACAGTTGAAGATTTCAGGTTTTATAGTTTAGGTTTTATGGTTTTGTGTTTTGGATTTAGTGTTTAGGGTTTAGGGTTTCAATGTTAGGGTTTTAGGTTTTCCACGTTAGGGTTTTCGGGTTTTACATTTCATTGTTTAGGGTTTGGGGTTTTAGGGTTTAGGGATCAGGGTTCGGGGTTTTGATTTTTTGTTTAGGGTTTATTTTTTTTAGGTTTTAGGGTTTAGGGTCTAAGATTTCGGGGTTTTTCTTGTTTAAGGTTTAGGGTTTTGTGTTTAGGATTAGGGTTAAGGGTTTAAGGTTTAGGATTTTCAGTTATAGGGTTTAGGGTTTAGGATTTTGGGCTTCAGGGTTTAGGTTTATATTTTTAGGATTTCAGGTTTTATAATTTAGGGTTTAGGGTTTTGTGTTTTTGCTTTAGTCTTTAGGGTTTAGGGTTTCAATTATAGGGTTTTAGGTTTTCCATGTTACGATTTTAGGGTTTTACATTTTAAAGTTTAGGGTTTGGGGGTTTTAGGGTTTAGGGTTTTCGGTGTTAGGGTTTAGGGGTTAGGGATCAGGGTTTAGGGTTTGGGGTTTATATTTTTAGGTTTTAGGGTTTAGAGTTGAAGATTTCAGGTTATATAGTTTAGGGTTTAGGGTTTTGTGTTTTGGATTTAGTGTTTAGGGTTTAGAGTTTAGGGCTTAGGGTTTTCAATGTTAGGGTTTTAGGTTTTCCATGTTAGGGTTTTATGGTTTTTCATTTTTAGGGTTTAGGATTTTGGGTTTAAGATTTCTGGTTTTATAGTTTAGGGTTTAGGGTTTTGTGTTTTGGATTTAGTCTTTAGGGTTTAGGGTTTTAATGTTAGGGTTTTGTTTTCCATGTTAGGGTTTAGGGTTTCGGGTTTTGTGTTTACGCTTAGGGTTTAGGGTTTTGGGTTTAAGATTTCTGGTTTTATAGTTTGGGGTTTAGGGTTTTGTGTTTTGGATTTAGTCTTTAGGGTTTAGAGTTTAGGGCTTAGGGTTTCAATGTTAGGGTTTTAGGTTTTCCATGTTAGGGTTTTATGGTTTTTCATTTTAGGGTTTAGGATTTTGGGTTTAAGATTTCTGGTTTTATAGTTTAGGGTTTAGGGTTTTTTCTTTAAGGTTTAGGGTTTTAATGTTAGGGTTTTAGGTTTTCCATGTTAGGGTTTAGGGTTTCGGGTTTTGTGTTTAGGCTTAGGGTTTAGGGTTTTGGGTTTAAGATTTCTGGTTTTATAGTTTGGGGTTTAGGGTTTTGTGTTTTGGATTTAGTCTTTAGGGTTTAGAGTTTTGGGTTTATGGGTTCCAATATTTGGGTTTTTAGGTTTTCCATGTTAGGGGTTTTACATTTTAGGGTTTAGGGTTTGGGGGTTTTCGGGGGTTTAGGGATCGGGGTTTAGGGTTTGGGGTTTTGGTTTACGGTTTATTGTTTTAGGTTTTAGGGTTTAGGGTCTAAGATTTCAAGTTTTATTGTTTAAGGTTTAGGGTTTTGTGTTTAGGATTTAGGGTTTACGGTTAGGGTTTTGGATTTTTTATTTTATAGTTTAGGGTTTAGGGTTTTAAATTTTAGGGTTTACGGTTTAGGGTTTGGGATTTTAGGGTTTAGGGTTTATTTTTAGGTTTTGTGGTTTTAAAGTTTAGGGTTTAGGGTTTAGGTTTTCGGGTTTTAGGGTTTAGGGTTTAGGATTTCGAGATTTATAGTTTAGGGTTTAGGGTTTTGTGTTCAGGATTTAGGGTTTCGGGTTTTGTGTTTCAATGTTAGGGTTTCGTATTTTACATTTTAGGGTTTGTGGTTTGGGGTTTTAGGGTTTAGGATTTCCAGATTTATAGTTTAGGGTTTAGGGTTTTGTGTTTTGGATTCAGTATTTATGGTTTAGAGTTTAGGGTTTAGGGTTTTAATGTTAGGGTTTTAGGTTTTCCAAGTTGGGGTTTTTGGGTTTTACACTTCAGGGTTTAGGGTTTAGGGTTTTAGGGTTTAGGGATCAGGATTTAGGGTTTTGGTTTTGGTTTAGGGTTTATTTTTTTAGGTTTTAGGGTTTAGGGTCTAATATTTCAGGTTTTATTGTTTAAGGTTTAGGGTTTTGTGTTTAGGATTTAGGGTTAAGGGCTTAGGGTTTAGGATTTTCAGTTATAAGGTTTAGGGATTAGGGTTTATGATTATGGGTTTCTGGGTTTAGGTTTATATTTTTCGGTTTTAGGGTTTAGAGTTGAATATTTCAAGTTTTATAATTTAGGGTTTAGGGTTTTGTGTTTTTTATTTAGTCTCTTGGGTTTATAGTTTAGGGTTTAGGGTTTCAATGTTAGGGTTTTAGATTTTCCATGTTAGGGTTTTAGGGTTTTACATTTTAAAGTTTAGGGTTTGGGGTTTTAGGGTTTAGGGTCTAAGATTTCTGGTTTTATTGTTTAAGGTTTAGGGTTTTGTGTTTAGGATTTAGGGTTAGGGGTTTTGGGTTCGAGCATTTTTCGGTTTTAGGGTTTATGAATCGGGGGTTTAGGGTTTAGGATTTAGGGTTTTAGGGTTTAGGGTTCATATTTTTTAGGTTTTAGTGTTTACGAGTTGAAGATTTCAGGTTTTATAGTTTAGGTTTTATGGTTTTGTGTTTTGGATTTAGTGTTTAGGGTTTAGGGTTTCAATGTTAGGGTTTTAGGTTTTCCACGTTAGGGTTTTCGGGTTTTACATTTCATTGTTTAGGGTTTGGGGGTTTTAGGGTTTAGGGATCGGGGTTCGGGGTTTTGATTTTTTTGTTTAGGGTTTATTTTTTTTAGGTTTTAGGGTTTAGGGTCTAAGATTTCGGGGTTTTACTTGTTTAAGGTTTAGGGTTTTGTGTTTAGGATTAGGGTTAAGGGTTTAAGGTTTAGGATTTTCAGTTATAGGGTTTAGGGTTTAGGATTTTGGGCTTCAGGGTTTAGGTTTATATTTTTAGGATTTCAGGTTTTATAATTTAGGGTTTAGGGTTTTGTGTTTTTGCTTTAGTGTTTAGGGTTTAGGGTTTCAATTATAGGGTTTTAGGTTTTCCATGTTACGATTTTAGGGTTTTACATTTTAAAGTTTAGGGTTTGGGGTTTTAGGGTTTAGGGTTTTCAGTGTTAGGGTTTAGGGGTTAGGGATCAGGGTTTAGGGTTTGGGGTTTATATTTTTAGGTTTTAGGGTTTAGAGTTGAAGATTTCAGGTTATATAGTTTAGGGTTTAGGGTTTTGTGTTTTGGATTTAGTGTTTAGGGTTTAGAGTTTAGGGCTTAGGGTTTCAATGTTAGGGTTTTAGGTTTTCCATGTTAGGGTTTTATGGTTTTTCATTTTAGTGTTTAGGATTTTGGGTTTAAGATTTCTGGTTTTATAGTTTAGGGTTTAGGGTTTTGTGTTTTGGATTTAGTCTTTAGGGTTTAGGGTTTTAATGTTAGGGTTTTGTTTTCCATGTTAGGGTTTAGGGTTTCGGGTTTTGTGTTTAGGCTTAGGGTTTAGGGTTTTGGGTTTAAGATTTCTGGTTTTATAGTTTGGGTTTAGGGTTTTGTGTTTTGGATTTAGTCTTTAGGGTTTAGATTTTTGGGTTTAGGGTTCCAATGTTTGGGTTTTAGGTTTTCCATGTTAGGGTTTTACATTTTAGGGTTTAGGGTTTGGGGTTTCAGGGTTTAGGGATCAGGGTTTAGGGTTTGGGGTTTTGGTTTACGGTTTATTGTTTTAGGTTTTGGGGTTTAGGGTCTAAGATTTCAAGTTTTATTGTTTAAGGTTTAGGGTTTTGTGTTTAGGATTTAGGGTTTACGGTTAGGGTTTAGGATTTTTTATTTTATAGTTTAGGGTTTAGGGTTTTAAATTTTAGGGTTTAGGGTTTAGGGTTTGGGATTTTAGGGTTTAGGGTTTATTTTTAGGTTTTGTGGTTTTAAAGTTTAGGGTTTAGGGTTTTAGGTTTTCGGGTTTTAGGGTTTAGGGTTTAGGATTTCGAGATTTATAGTTTAGGGTTTAGGGTTTTGTGTTCAGGATTTAGGGTTTCGGGTTTTGGGTTTCAATGTTAGGGTTTCGTATTTTACATTTTAGGGTTTGTGGTTTGGGGTTTTAGGGTTTAGGATTTCCAGATTTATAGTTTAGGGTTTAGGTTTTTGTGTTTTGGATTCAGTCTTTATGGTTTAGAGCTTAGGGTTTAGGGTTTTAATGTTAGGGTTTTAGGTTTTCCAAGTTGGGGTTTTTGGGTTTTACACTTCAGGGTTTAGGGTTTTAGGGTTTAGGGATCAGGATTTAGGGTTTTGGTTTTGGTTTAGGGTTTATTTTTTTAGGTTTTAGGGTTTAGGGTCTAATATTTCAGGTTTTATTGTTTAAGGTTTAGGGTTTTGTGTTTAGGATTTAGGGTTAAGGGCTTAGGGTTTAGGATTTTCAGTTATAGGGTTTAGGGATTAGGGTTTATGATTATGGGTTTCTGGGTTTAGGTTTATATTTTTCGGTTTTAGGGTTTAGAGTTGAAGATTTCAAGTTTTATAATTTAGGGTTTAGGGTTTTGTGTTTTTTATTTAATCTCTAGGGTTTATAGTTTAGGGTTTAGGATTTCAATGTTAGGGTTTTAGATTTTCCATGTTAGGGGTTTTAGGGTTTCACATTTTAAAGTTTAGGGTTTGGGGTTTTAGGGTTTAGGGTCTTAGATTTCGGGCTTTTATTGTTTAAGGTTTAGGGTTTTGTGTTTAGGATTAGGGTTAAGGGTTTAAGGTTTAGGATTTTCGATTATAGGGTTTAGGGTTTAGGATTTTGGGCTTCGGGGGTTTAGGTTTATATTTTTTAGGATTTCGGGTTTTATAATTTAGGGTTTAGGGTTTTGTGTTTTTGCTTTAGTCTTTAGGGTTTAGGGTTTCAATGTTAGGGTTTTAGGTTTTGCATGTTACGATTTTAGGGTTTTACATTTTAAAGTTTAGGGTTTGGGGTTTTAGGGTTTAGGGGTTTTTCGGTGTTAGGGGTTTAGGGGTTAGGGATCGGGGGTTTAGGGTTTGGGGGTTTATATTTTTTAGGTTTTAGGGTTTAGAGTTGAAGATTTCGGGTGATATAGTTTAGTGTTTAGGGTATTGTGTTTTGGATTTAGTGTTTAGGGTTTAGAGTTTAGGGGCTTAGGGTTTCAATGTTAGTGTTTTAGGTTTTCCATGTTAGGGTTTTATGGTTTTTCATTTTAGGGTTTAGGATTTTGGGTTTAAGATTTACGGTTTTATAGTTTAGGGTTTAGGGTTTTGTGTTTTGGATTTAGTCTTTAGGGTTTAGGGTTTTAATGGCTGGGTTTTGTTTTCCATGTTAGGGTTTAGGGTTTCGAGTTTTGTGTTTAGGCTTAGGGTTTAGGGTTTTGGGTTTAAGATTTACGGTTTTATAGTTTGGGGGTTTAGGGTTTTGTGTTTTGGATTTAGTCTTTAGGGTTTAGAGTTTTGGGTTTAGGGTTCCAATGTTTGGGTTTAGGGTTCCAATGTTTGGGTTTTAGGTTTTCCATGTTAGGGTTTTACATTTTGGGGTTTAGGGTTTGGGGTTTCAGGGTTTAGGGATCAGGGTTTAGGGTTTGGGGTTTTGGTTTACGGTTTATTGTTTTAGGTTTTAGGGTTTAGGGTCTAAGATTTCAAGTTTTATTGTTTAAGGTTTAGGGTTTTGTGTTTAGGATTTAGGGTTTACGGTTAGGGTTTAGGATTTTTTATTTTATAGTTTAGGGTTTAGGGTTTTGGGTTTTGTGTTTAGGCTTTAGGGTTTTAGGTTTTAAATTTTAGGGTTTAGGGTTTAGGGTTTGGGATTTTGGGTTTAGGGTTTATTTTTAGGTTTTGTGGTTTTAAAGTTTAGGGTTTAGGGTTTTAGGTTTTCGGGTTTTTGGGTTTAGGGTTCAGGATTTCAAGATTTATAGTTTAGGGTTTAGGGTTTTGTGTTTTGGATTTTGTCTTTAGGGTTTATGGTTTTAATGTTAGGGTTTTAGGTTTTCCATGTTAGGGTTTAGGGTTTCGGGTTTTGTGTTTAGGCTTAGGGTTTAGGGTTTTGGGCCTAAGATTTCTGGTTTTATTGTTTGGGGTTTAGGGTTTTGTGTTTTGGATTTAGTCTTTAGGGTTTAGAGTTTTGGGTTTAGGGTTCCAATGTTTGGGTTTTAGGTTTTCCATGTTAGGGGTTTTACATTTTAGGGTTTAGGGTTTGGGGGTTTCGGGGTTTAGGGTTTGGGGGTTACGGTTTACGGTTTATTGTTTTAGGTTTTAGGGTTTAGGGTCTAAGATTTCAAGTTTTATTGTTTAAGGTTTAGGGTTTTGTGTTTAGGATTTAGGGTTTACGGTTAGGGTTTAGGATTTTTTATTTTATAGTTTAGGGTTTAGGGTTTTGGGTTTTTGTTTTGGCTTTAGGGTTTAGGATTTGGGGTTTAAGGGTTCGGGGGTTTGGAGTTTAGGATTTAGGGTTTTGCGTTTTAGATTTTAGGGTTTAGGGTTTGGGATTTTAGGGTTGAAGGTTTATTTTTAGGTTTTGTTGCTTTAAAGTTTAGGGTTTAGGGTTTAGGGTTTAAGGTTTGGGATTTTAGGGCTTAGGGTTTATTTTTAGGTTTGGTGGCTTTAAAGTTTAGGGTTTTGGGTTTTTAGGTTTTAGGGTTTTAGGGTTTAGGGTTTAGGATTTCGAGATTTATAGTTTAGTGTTTACGGTTTGTGTTCGGGATTTAGGGATTTGGGTTTAGGGTTTCAATGTTAGGGTTTTAGGATTTTACATTTTAGGGTTTGTGGTTTAGGGTTGTAGGGTTTTGGTATTAGGATTTCCAGATTTATAGTTTAGGGTTTAGGGTTTTGTGTTTTGGATTTAGTCTTTATGGTTTAGAGTTTACGGCTTAGGGTTTCAATGTTAGGGTTTTAGGTTTTCTATGTTAGAGTTTTTGGGTTTTACACTTTCGGATTTAGGGTTTGGGGTTTTCGGGTTTTGGGATCAGGGTTTAGGGTTTATTTTTTATGTTTTGGGGTCTAAGGTCTAAGATTTCAGGTTTTATTGTTTAAGGTTTAGGGTTTCGTGTTTAGGATTTAGGGTTAGGGGTTTTGGGTTTAGCCTTTTCGGTTTTAGGATTTAGGGTTTAGGGTTTTAATGTTAGGGTTTTGTTTTCCATGTTAGGGTTTAGGGTTTCGGGTTTTGTGTTTAGGCTTAGGGTTTAGGGTTTTGGGTTTAAGATTTCTGGTTTTATAGTTTGGGGTTTAGGGTTTTGTGTTTTGGATTTAGTCTTTAGGGTTTAGATTTTTGGGTTTAGGGTTCCAATGTTTGGGTTTTAGGTTTTCCATGTTAGGGTTTTACATTTTAGGGTTTAGGGTTTGGGGTTTCAGGGTTTAGGGATCAGGGTTTAGGGTTTGGGGTTTTGGTTTACGGTTTATTGTTTTAGGTTTTGGGGTTTAGGGTCTAAGATTTCAAGTTTTATTGTTTAAGGTTTAGGGTTTTGTGTTTAGGATTTAGGGTTTACGGTTAGGGTTTAGGATTTTTTATTTTATAGTTTAGGGTTTAGGGTTTTAAATTTTAGGGTTTAGGGTTTAGGGTTTGGGATTTTAGGGTTTAGGGTTTATTTTTAGGTTTTGTGGTTTTAAAGTTTAGGGTTTAGGGTTTTAGGTTTTCGGGTTTTAGGGTTTAGGGTTTAGGATTTCGAGATTTATAGTTTAGGGTTTAGGGTTTTGTGTTCAGGATTTAGGGTTTCGGGTTTTGGGTTTCAATGTTAGGGTTTCGTATTTTACATTTTAGGGTTTGTGGTTTGGGGGTTTTAGGGTTTAGGATTTCAGTTATAGTTTAGGGTTTAGGTTTTTGTGTTTTGGATTCGATCTTTATGGTTTAGAGCTTAGGGTTTAGGGTTTTAATGTTAGGGTTTTAGGTTTTCCAAGTTGGGGTTTTTCGGGGTTTTACACTTCAGGGTTTAGGGTTTTAGGGTTTAGGGATCAGGATTTAGGGTTTTGGTTTTGGTTTAGGGTTTATTTTTTTAGGTTTTAGGGTTTAGGGTCTAATATTTCAGGTTTTATTGTTTAAGGTTTAGGGTTTTGTGTTTAGGATTTAGGGTTAAGGGCTTAGGGTTTAGGATTTTCAGTTATAGGGTTTAGGGATTAGGGTTTATGATTATGGGTTTCTGGGTTTAGGTTTATATTTTTCGGTTTTAGGGTTTAGAGTTGAAGATTTCAAGTTTTATAATTTAGGGTTTAGGGTTTTGTGTTTTTTATTTAATCTCTAGGGTTTATAGTTTAGGGTTTAGGATTTCAATGTTAGGGTTTTAGATTTTCCATGTTAGGGTTTTAGGGTTTCACATTTTAAAGTTTAGGGTTTGGGGTTTTAGGGTTTAGGGTCTTAGATTTCAGGTTTTATTGTTTAAGGTTTAGGGTTTTGTGTTTAGGATTAGGGTTAAGGGTTTAAGGTTTAGGATTTTCAGTTATAGGGTTTAGGGTTTAGGATTTTGGGCTTCAGGGTTTAGGTTTATATTTTTAGGATTTCAGGTTTTATAATTTAGGGTTTAGGGTTTTGTGTTTTTGCTTTAGTCTTTAGGGTTTAGGGTTTCAATGTTAGGGTTTTAGGTTTTGCATGTTACGATTTTAGGGTTTTACATTTTAAAGTTTAGGGTTTGGGGTTTTAGGGTTTAGGGTTTTCAGTGTTAGGGTTTAGGGGTTAGGGATCAGGGTTTAGGGTTTGGGGTTTATATTTTTAGGTTTTAGGGTTTAGAGTTGAAGATTTCAGGTGATATAGTTTAGTGTTTAGGGTATTGTGTTTTGGATTTAGTGTTTAGGGTTTAGAGTTTAGGGCTTAGGGTTTCAATGTTAGTGTTTTAGGTTTTCCATGTTAGGGTTTTATGGTTTTTCATTTTAGGGTTTAGGATTTTGGGTTTAAGATTTCTGGTTTTATAGTTTAGGGTTTAGGGTTTTGTGTTTTGGATTTAGTCTTTAGGGTTTAGGGTTTTAATGGCTGGGTTTTGTTTTCCATGTTAGGGTTTAGGGTTTCGAGTTTTGTGTTTAGGCTTAGGGTTTAGGGTTTTGGGTTTAAGATTTCTGGTTTTATAGTTTGGGGTTTAGGGTTTTGTGTTTTGGATTTAGTCTTTAGGGTTTAGAGTTTTGGGTTTAGGGTTCCAATGTTTGGGTTTAGGGTTCCAATGTTTGGGTTTTAGGTTTTCCATGTTAGGGTTTTACATTTTAGGGTTTAGGGTTTGGGGTTTCAGGGTTTAGGGATCAGGGTTTAGGGTTTGGGGTTTTGGTTTACGGTTTATTGTTTTAGGTTTTAGGGTTTAGGGTCTAAGATTTCAAGTTTTATTGTTTAAGGTTTAGGGTTTTGTGTTTAGGATTTAGGGTTTACGGTTAGGGTTTAGGATTTTTTATTTTATAGTTTAGTGTTTAGGGTTTTGGGTTTTGTGTTTAGGCTTTAGGGTTTTAGGTTTTAAATTTTAGGGTTTAGGGTTTAGGGTTTGGGATTTTGGGTTTAGGGTTTATTTTTAGGTTTTGTGGTTTTAAAGTTTAGGGTTTAGGGTTTTAGGTTTTCGGGTTTTTGGGTTTAGGGTTCAGGATTTCAAGATTTATAGTTTAGGGTTTAGGGTTTTGTGTTTTGGATTTTGTCTTTAGGGTTTATGGTTTTAATGTTAGGGTTTTAGGTTTTCCATGTTAGGGTTTAGGGTTTCGGGTTTTGTGTTTAGGCTTAGGGTTTAGGGTTTTGGGCCTAAGATTTCTGGTTTTATTGTTTGGGGTTTAGGGTTTTGTGTTTTGGATTTAGTCTTTAGGGTTTAGAGTTTTGGGTTTAGGGTTCCAATGTTTGGGTTTTAGGTTTTCCATGTTAGGGTTTTACATTTTAGGGTTTAGGGTTTGGGGTTTCAGGGTTTAGGGTTTGGGGTTCTGGTTTACGGTTTATTGTTTTAGGTTTTAGGGTTTAGGGTCTAAGATTTCAAGTTTTATTGTTTAAGGTTTAGGGTTTTGTGTTTAGGATTTAGGGTTTACGGTTAGGGTTTAGGATTTTTTATTTTATAGTTTAGGGTTTAGGGTTTTGGGTTTTTTGTTTTGGCTTTAGGGTTTAGGATTTGGGGTTTAAGGGTTCAGGGTTTGGAGTTTAGGATTTAGGGTTTTGCGTTTTAGATTTTAGGGTTTAGGGTTTGGGATTTTAGGGTTGAAGGTTTATTTTTAGGTTTTGTTGCTTTAAAGTTTAGGGTTTAGGGTTTAGGGTTTAAGGTTTGGGATTTTAGGGCTTAGGGTTTATTTTTAGGTTTGGTGGCTTTAAAGTTTAGGGTTTTGGGTTTTAGGTTTTAGGGTTTTAGGGTTTAGGGTTTAGGATTTCGAGATTTATAGTTTAGGGTTTACAGTTTTGTGTTCAGGATTTAGGGATTTGGGTTTAGGGTTTCAATGTTAGGGTTTTAGGATTTTACATTTTAGGGTTTGTGGTTTAGGGTTGTAGGGTTTTGGTATTAGGATTTCCAGATTTATAGTTTAGGGTTTAGGGTTTTGTGTTTTGGATTTAGTCTTTATGGTTTAGAGTTTACGGCTTAGGGTTTCAATGTTAGGGTTTTAGGTTTTCTATGTTAGAGTTTTTGGGTTTTACACTTTCGTATTTAGGGTTTGGGGTTTTCGGGTTTTGGGATCAGGGTTTAGGGTTTATTTTTTATGTTTTGGGGTCTAAGGTCTAAGATTTCAGGTTTTATTGTTTAAGGTTTAGGGTTTCGTGTTTAGGATTTAGGGTTAGGGGTTTTGGGTTTAGCCTTTTCGGTTTTAGGATTTAGGGTTTGGGGTTTTAGGGTTATGGTTTATATTTTTAGGTTTTAGGGTTTAGAGTTGAAGATTTCCGGTTTTATAGTTTAGGGTATAGGGTTTTTTGTTTTGGAATTAGTGTTTAGGGTTTAGAGTTTGGGGTTTAGGGTTTCAATGTTAGGGTTTTAGGTTTTCCATGTTGGGGTTTTATGGTTTTACATTTTAGGGTTTTGGGTTTAAGATTTCTAGTTTTCTAGTTTCGGTTTAGGGTTTTGTGTTTTGGATTTAGGGTTTTAGGTTTTAGGTTTTCCATGTTAGGGTTTTAGGGTTTTACATTTTGGGGTTTAGGGTTTGGGGTTTTAGGGTTTAGGGTTTTCAGTGTTAGGGTTTAGGGGTAAGGGATCAGGGTTTTAGGGTTTAGAGTTGAAGATTTCAGGTTTTATAGTTTAGGGTTTAGGGTTTTGTGTTTTGGATTTACTGTTTAGGGTTTAGAGTTTAGGGTTTAGGGTTTCAATGTTAGGGTTTTAGGTTTTCCATGTTAGGGTTTTATATTTTAGGGTTTAGGGTTTAGAGTTTTAGGGTTTAGGGATCAGGGCTTAGGGTTTGGAGTTTTGGTTTACGGTTTATTTTTTTAGGGTTTAGGGTTTACGGTTTATTTTTTTCAGTGTTTAGAGTTGAAGATTTCAGGTTTTATAGTTTAGGGTTTTGTGTTTTGGATTTAGTGTTTAGGGTTTAGAGTTTAGGGTTTAAATGTTAGGGTTTTAGGTTTTCCATGTTAGGGTTTGGGGTTTTAGGGTATAGGGTTTCGGGTTTAGGGTTTAGAATTTTCAGTGTTAGGGTTTAGGGTTTATGGATCAGGGTTTAGGGTTTGGGGTTTTAGGGTTTAGGTTTATATTTTTAGGCTTTAGGGTTTAGAGTTCAAGATTTTAGGTTTTATAGTTTAGGGTTTCGGGTTTTGTGTTTTGGATTTAGTGTTTAGGGTTTAGAGTTTAGGATTTAGGGTTTTGGGTTTTAGATATTAGGGTTTAGGGTTTGGGATTTTAGGTTTTAAGGTTTATTTTTAGGTTTTGTGGCTTTAAGGTTTAGGGTTTAGGGTTTAGAGTTTAAGGTTTGGGATTTTAGGGTTTAGGGTTTATTTTTAGGTTTGGTGGCTTTAAAGCTTAGGGTTTTGGGTTTTAGGTTTTAGGGTTTTAGGTTTTAGGGTTTAGGATTTCGAGATTTATAGTTTAGGGTTTAGGGTTTTGTGTTCAGGATTTAGGGTTTTGGGTTTAGGGTTTCAATGTTAGGGTTTTAGGATTTTACATTTTAGGGTTTGTGGTTTAGGGTTTTAGGTTTTATGGTTTTAGGGTTTAGGATTTCAAGATTTATAGTTTAGGGTTTTGTGTTCAGGATTTAGGGTTTTGGGTTTAGGGTTTCAATATTAGGGTTTTAGGATTTTACATTTTAGGGTTTGTGGTTTGGGGTTTTAGGGTTTTAGGGTTTAGGGTTTAGGATTTCCAGATTTATAGTTTAGGTTTTAGGGTTTAGAGTTGAAGATTTCAGGTTTTATAATTTAGGGTTTAGGATTTTGTGTTTTTGATTGAGTCTTTAGGGTTTAGACTTTAGAGTTTAGGGTTTCAATGATAGGGTTTTAGGTTTTCCATGTTAGGGTTTTAGGGTTTTACATTTTAAAGTTTAGGTTTGGGGTTTTAGGGTTTAGGATTTTCAGTGTTAGGGTTTAGGGTTTAGGGATCAGGGTTTGGGGTTTTAGGATTTAGGGTTTAGAGTTGAAGATTTCAGGTGTTATAGTTTAGGGTTTAGGGTTTTGTGTTTTGGATTCAGTGTTTAGGGTTTAGAGTTTAGGGTTTAGGGTTTCAATGTTAGGGTTTTAGGTTTTCCATGTTAGGGTTTTAGGGTTTTACATTTTAGGGTTTAGGGTTTGGGGTATTAGGGTTTAGGGTTTAGGGTTTTCAGTGTTAGGGTTTTAGGTTTAGGGATCAGGGTTTAGGGTTTGGGGTTTCAGGGTTTAGGGTTTATATTTTTAGGTTTTAGGGTTTAGAGTTCAAGATTTGAGATTTTAAAGTTTAGGGTTTCGGGTTTTGTGTTTTGGATTTAGTGTTTAGGGTTTAGAGTTTCGGGTTTAGGGTTTCAATGTTAGGGTTTTAGGTTTTCCATGTTATGGTTTTATGGTTTTACATTTTAGGGTTTAGGGTTTTGGGTTTAAGATTTGTGGTTTTATAGTTTAGGGTTTAGGGTTTTTTTTTTTGGATTTAGTCTTTAGGGTTTAGAGTTTAGGGTTTAGGGTTTCAATGTTAGGGTTTTAGCTTTCCATGTTAGGGTTATACATTTTAGGGTTTAGGGTTTGGGGTTTCAGGGTTTAGGGATCAGGGTTTAGGGTTTGGGGTTTTGGTTACGGTTTATTTTTTTAGGTTTTAGGGTTTAGGGTCTAAGATTTAAAGTTTTATTGTTTAAGGTTTAGGGTTTTTTGTTTAGGATTTAGGGTTAACGGTCAGGGTTTAGGATTTTTTATTTTATAGTTTAGGGTTTAGGGTTTCGGGTTTTGTGTTTAGGCTTTAGGGTTTAGGATTTGGGGTTTGAGGGTTCAGGGTTTGGAGTTTTGGATTTAGGGTTTTGGGTTTTATATTTTAGGGTTTAGGTTTAGGGTTTGGGATTTTAGGGTTTAAGGTTTATTTTTAGGTTTTGTGGCTTTAAAGTTTAGGGTTTAGGGTTTAGAGTTTAAGGTTTGGGATTTTAGGGCTTAGGGTTTATTTTTAGGTTTGGTGGCTTTAAAGTTTAGGGTTTTGGGTTTTAGGTTTTAGGGTTTAGGGTTTAGGATTTCGAGATTTATAGTTTAGGGTTTACGGTTTTGTGTTCAGGATTTAGGGTTTTGGGTTTAGGGTTTCAATGTTAGGGTTTTAGGATTTTACATTTTAGGGTTTGTGGTTTAGGGTTTTAGGGTTTTGTGTTTAGGATTTCCAGATTTATAGTTTAGGGTTTAGGGTTTTATGTTTTGGATTTAATCTTTATGGTTTAGAGTTTAGGGTTTAGGGTTTCAATGTTAGGGTTTTAGGTTTTCCATGTTAGAGTTTTTCGGTTTTACACTTTCGGATTTAGGGTTTGGGGTTTTAAGGCTTTGGGATCGGGGTTTAGGGTTTATTTTTTCATGTTTTGGGGTCTAAGGTCTAAGATTTCAGGTTTTATTGTTTAAAGTTTAGGGTTTTGTGTTTAGGATTTAGGGTTAGGGGTTTTGGGTTCAGCATTTTCGGTTTTAGGGTTTAGGGTTTGGGGTTTTAGGGTTTAGGGTTTATATTTTTAGGTTTTAGGGTTTAGAGTTGAAGATTTCAGTTTTTATAGTTTAGGGTATAGGGTTTTTTGTTTTGGATTTAGTGTTTAGGGTTTAGAGTTTAGGGTTTAGGGTTTCAATGTTAGGGTTTTAGGTTTTCCATGTTGGGGTTTTATGGTTTTGCATTTTAGGGTTTAGGGTTTTGGGTTTAAGATTTCTGGTTTTATAGTTTAGGGTTTAGGGTTTTGTGTTTTAGATTTAGTCTTTAGGGTTTAGAGTTTAGGGTTTACGTTTTCAATTTTAGGGTTTTAGGTTTTCCATGTTAGGGTTTTAGGGTCTTACATTTTGGGGTTTAGGGTTTGGGGTTTTGGGGTTTAGGGTTTAGGGTTTTCAGTTCTAGGGTTTAGGGGTAAGGGATCAGGGTTTAGGGTTTGGGGTTTTTGGGTTTAGGGTTTATATTTTTAGGTTTTAGGGTTTAGAGTTGAAGATTTCAGGTTTTATAGTTTAGGGTTTAGGGTTTTGTGTTTGGGATTTACAGTTTAGGGTTTAGGGTTTCAATGTTAGGGTTTTAGGTTTTAGGGTTTAGGGTTTGGGGTTTTAGGGTTTAGGGATCAGGGTTTAGGGTTTGGGGTTTTGGTTTACGGTTTATTTTTTTAGGTTTTAGGGTTTTGGGTCTTATATTTCAAGTTTTATTGTTTAAGGTTTAAGGTTTTGTGTTTAGGATTTAGGGTTAACGGTTTAGGGTTTAGGATTTTTTATTTTATAGTTTAGGATTTTGGGTTTTGGGGTTTAGGTTTATATTTTTAGGTTTTAGGGTTTAGAGTTGAAGATTTAAGGTTTTATAGTTTAGGGTTTAGGGTTTTGTGTTTTTGATTTAGTGTTTAGGGTATAGAGTTTAGGGTTTAGGGTTTCAATGTTAGGGTTTTAGGTATTCCATGTTAGGGTTTTACATTTTAGGGTTTAGGGTCTGGGGTTTTAGGGTTTAGGGTCTAAGATTTCAAGTTTTATTGTTTAAGGGTTTAGGGTTTTGTGTTTAGGATTTAGGGTTAGGTTTATGGTTTAGAGTCGGTGTTTAGGGTTTAGGGTTTTCAGTGTTAGGGTTTATGGTTTAGAGATCAGGGTTTAGGGTTTGGGGTTTTAGGGTTTAGGGTTTATATTTTTAGGTTTCAGGGTTTAGAGTTGAAGATTTCAGGTTTTATATTTTAGGGTTTAGGGTTTTGTGTTTTGGATTTAGTTTTTAGGGTTTAGAGTTTAGGGTTTCAATGTTAGGGTTTTAGGTTTTCCATGTTAGGGTTTGGGGTTTTAGGGTTTAGGGTTTAGGGTTTAGGATTTTCAGTGTTAGGGTTTAGGGTTTAGGGATCAGGGTTTAGGGTTTGGGGTTTTAGGGTTTAGGTTTATATTTTTAGGTTTTAGGGTTTAGAGATGAAGATTTCAGGTTTTATAGTTTAGGGTTTCGGGTTTTGTGTTCTGGATTTAGTGTTTAGGGTTTAGAGTTTAGGATTTAGGGTTTTGGGTTTTAGATTTTAGGGTTTAGGGTTTGGGATTTTAGGGTTTAAGGTTTATTTTTGGGTTTTGTGGCTTTAAAGTTTAGGGTTTAGGGTTTAAGGTTTGGGATTTAAGGGTTTAGGGTTTATTTTTAGGTTTGGTGGCTTTAAAGTTTAGGGTTTTGGGTTTTAGGTTGTAGGGTTTTAGGGTTTAGGGTTTAGGATTTCGATATTTATAGTTTAGGGTTTAGGGTTTTGTGTTCAGGGTTTAGGGTTTTGGGTTTAGGGTTTCAATGTTAGGTGTTTTAGGATTTTACATTTTAGGGTTTGTGGTTTAGGATTTTAGGGTTTTGGGTTTAGAATTTCCAGATTTATAGTTTAGGGTTTAGGATTTTGTGTTTTAGATTTAGTCTTCATGGTTTAGAGTTTAGGGTTTAGGGTTTCAATGTTAGGGTTTTAGGTTTTCCATGTTAGAGTTTTTGGGTTTTAAACTTTCGGATTTAGGGTTTGGGGTTTTGGTTTACGGTTTATTTTTTTAGGTTTTAGGGATTTGTGTTTTGGATTTAGTCTTTATGGTTTAGAGTTTAGGGTTTAGGGTTTCAATGTTAGGGTTTTAGGTTTTCCATGTTAGAGTTTTTCGGTTTTACACTTTCGGATTTAGGGCTTGGGGTTTTAGGGCTTTGGGATCGGGGTTTAGGGTTTATTTTTTTATGTTTTGGGGTCTAAGGTCTAAGATTTCAGGTTTTATTGTTTAAGGTTTAGGGTTTTGTGTTTAGGATTTAGGGTTAGGGGTTTTGGGTTCAGCATTTTCGGTTTTAGGGTTTAGGGTTTGGGGTTTTAGGGTTTAGGGTTTATATTTTTAGGTTTTAGGGTTTAGAGTTTTTATAGTTTAGGGTATAGGGTTTTTTGTTTTGGATTTAGTGTTTAGGGTTTAGAGTTTAGGGTTTAGGGTTTCAATGTTAGGGTTTTAGGTTTTCCATGTTGGGGTTTTATGGTTTTGCATTTTAGGGTTTAGGGTTTTGGTTGTAAGATTTCTGGTTTTATAGTTTAGGGTTTAGGGTTTTGTGTTTTGGATTTAGTCTTTAGGGTTTAGAGTTTAGGGTTTACGGTTTCAATTTTAGGGTTTTAGGTTTTCCATGTTAGGTTTTTAGGGTCTTACATTTTGGGGTTTAGGGTTTGGGGTTTTAGGGTTTAGGGTTTAGGGTTTTCAGTTCTAGGGTTTAGGGGTAAGGGATCAGGGTTTAGGGTTTGGGGTTTTTGGGTTTAGGGTTTATATTTTTAGGTTTTAGGGTTTAGAGTTGAAGATTTCAGGTTTTATAGTTTAGGGTTTAGGGTTTTGTGTTTGGGATTTACAGTTTAGGGTTTAGGGTTTCAATGTTAGGGTTTTAGGTTTTAGGGTTTAGGGTTTGGGGTTTTAGGGTTTAGGGATCAGGGTTTAGGGTTTGGGGTTTTGGTTTACGGTTTATTTTTTTAGGTTTTAGGGTTTTGGGTCTTAGATTTCAAGTTTTATTGTTTAAGGTTTAGGGTTTTGTGTTTAGGATTTAGGGTTAACGGTTTAGGGTTTAGGATTTTTGATTTTATAGTTTAGGATTTTGGGTTTTGGGGTTTAGGTTTATATTTTTAGGTTTTAGGGTTTAGAGTTGAAGATTTAAGGTTTTATAGTTTAGGGTTTAGGGTTTTGTGTTTTTGATTTAGTGTTTAGGGTATAGAGTTTAGGGTTTAGGGTTTCAATGTTAGGGTGTTAGGTATTCCATGTTAGGGTTTTACATTTTAGGGTTTAGGGATCAGGGTTTAGGGTTTGGGATTTTGGTTTGCGTTTTATTTTTTTAGGTTTTAGGGTTTAGGGTCTAAGATTTCAAGTTTTATTGTTTAAGGGTTTAGGGTTTTTTGTTTAGGATTTAGGGTTAGGTTTATGGTTTAGAGTCGGGGTTTAGGGTTTTCAGTGTTAGGGTTTATGGTTTAGAGATTAGGGTTTAGGGTTTGGGGTTTTAGGGTTTAGGGTTTATATTTTTAGGTTTCAGGGTTTAGAGTTGAAGATTTCAGGTTTTATAGTTTAGGGTTTAGGGTTTTGTGTTTTGGATTTAGTTTTTAGGGTTTAGAGTTTAGGGTTTCAATGTTAGGGTTTTAGGTTTTCCGTGTTAGGGTTTGGGGTTTTAGGGTTTAGGGTTTAGGATTTTCAGTGTTAGGGTTTAGGGTTTAGGGATCAGGGTTTAGGGTTTGGGGTTTTAGGGTTTAGGTTTATATTTTTAGGTTTTAGGGTTTAGAGATGAAGATTTCAGGTTTTATAGTTTAGGGTTTCGGGTTTTGTGTTTTGGATTTAGTGTTTAGGGTTTAGAGTTTAGGATTTAGGGTTTTGGGTTTTAGATTTTAGGTTTTAGGGTTTAGGGTTTGGGATTTTAGGGTTTAAGGTTTATTTTTGGGTTTTGTGGCTTTAAAGTTTAGGGTTTAGGGTTTAAGGTTTGGGATTTAAGGGTTTAGGGTTTATTTTTAGGTTTGGTGGCTTTAAAGTTTAGGGTTTTGGGTTTTAGGTTGTAGGGTTTTAGGGTTTAGGGTTTAGGATTTCGATATTTATAGTTTAGGGTTTAGGGTTTTGTGTTCAGGGTTTAGGGTTTTGGGTTTAGGGTTTCAATGTTAGGTGTTTTAGGATTTTACATTTTAGGGTTTGTGGTTTAGGATTTTAGGGTTTTGGGTTTAGAATTTCCAGATTTATAGTTTAGGGTTTAGGATTTTGTGTTTTAGATTTAGTCTTTATGGTTTAGAGTTTAGGGTTTAGGGTTTCAATGTTAGGGTTTTAGGTTTTCCATGTTAGAGTTTTTGGGTTTTAAACTTTCGGATTTAGGGTTTGGGGTTTTGGTTTACGGTTTATTTTTTTAGGTTTTAGGGTTTTGTGTTTTGGATTTAGTCTTTATGGTTTAGAGTTTAGGGTTTAGGGTTTCAATGTTAGGGTTTTAGGTTTTCCATGTTAGAGTTTTTCGGTTTTACACTTTCGGATTTACGGTTTGGGGTTTTAGGGCTTTGGGATCGGGGTTTAGGGTTTATTTTTTTATGTTTTGGGGTCTAAGGTCTAAGATTTCAGGTTTTATTGTTTAAGGTTTAGGGTTTTGTGTTTAGGATTTACGGTTAGGGGTTTTGGGTTCAGCATTTTCGGTTTTAGGGTTTAGGGTTTGGGGTTTTAGGGTTTAGGGTTTATATTTTTAGGTTTTAGGGTTTAGAGTTTTTATAGTTTTATGTTTTGGATTTAGTGTTTAGGGTTTAGAGTTTAGGGTTTAGGGTTTCAATGTTAGGGTTTTAGGTTTTCCATGTTGGGGTTTTATGGTTTTGCATTTTAGGGTTTAGGGTTTTGGGTTTAAGATTTCTGGTTTTATAGTTTAGGGTTTAGGGTTTTGTGTTTTAGATTTAGTCTTTAGGGTTTAGAGTTTAGGGTTTACGGTTTCAATTTTAGGGTTTTAGGTTTTCCATGTTAGGGTTTTAGGTTTTCCATGTTAGAGTTTTTGGGTTTTACATTTTCGGATTTAGGGTTTGGGGTTTTGGTTTACGGTTTATTTTTTTAGGTTTTAGGGTTTTGTGTTTTGGATTTAGTCTTTATGGTTTAGAGTTTAGGGTTTAGGGTTTCAATGTTAGGGTTTTAGGTTTTCCATGTTAGAGTTTTTGGGTTTTACATTTTCGGATTTAGGGTTTTGGGTTTTAGGGTTTTGGGATCAGGGTTTAGGGTTTATTTTTTTATGTTTTGGGGTTTAGGGTCTATGATTTCAGGTTTTATTGTTTAAGGTTAAGGGTTCGGTGTTTAGGATTTAGGGTTAGGGGTTTAGGGTTTAGCATTTTCGGTTTTAGGGTTTAGGATTTGGGGTTTAAGGGTTCTGGGTTTGGAGTTTAGGATTTAGGGTTTTGGGTTTTATATTTTATGGTTTAGGGTTTAGGGATTGGGATTTTAGGGTTTAGGGTTTATTTTTAGGTTTTGTGGCTTTAAAGTTTAGGGTTTTAGGTTTTAGGGTTTTAAGGTTTATGGTTTAGGATTTCAAGATTTATAGTTTAGGGTTTAGGGTTTTGTGTTCAGGATTTGGGGTTTTGGGTTTAGGATTTCAATGTTACGGTTTTAGGATTTTACATTTTAGGGTTTATGGTTTGGGGTTTTAGGGTTTTAGGGTTTAGGGTTTAGGATTTCCAGATTTATAGTTTAGGGTTTAGGGTTTTGTGTTTTGGATTTAGTGTTTAGGGTTTAGAGTTTACGGTTTAGGGTTTCAGTGTTAGGGTTTTAGGTTTTCCGTGTTAGGGTTTTATGGTTTTACATTTTAGGGTTTAGGGATTTGGGTTTAAGATTTCTGGTTTTATAGTTTAGGGTTTAGGGTTTTGTGTTTTGGATTTAGTCTTTAGTGTTTAGAGTTTTGGGTTTAGGGTTTCAATGTTAGGGTTTTAGGTTTTCCATGTCAGGATTTTACATTTTAGGGTTTAGGGTTTGGGGTTTTAGGGTTTAGGGATCAGGGTTTATGGTTTGGGGTTTTGGTTTACGGTTTATTTTTTTAGGTTTTAGGCTTTTGTGTTGTGGATTTAGTGTTTATGGTTTAGAGTTTAGGGTTAGGGTTTCAATGTTAGGGTTTTAGGTTTTCCATGTTAGAGTTTTTGGGTTTTACATTTTCGGATTTAGGGTTTGGGGTTTTAGGGTTTTGGGATACGGGTTTAGGGTTTATTTTTTTATGTTTTGGGGTTTAGGGTCTAAGATTTCAGGTTATATTGTTTAAGGTTTAGGGTTTTAGGGTTTTAGGGTTTAGGATTTCCAATTTTAGGGTTTATGGTTTGGGGTTTTAGGGTTTTAGGGTTTAGGATTTCCAGATTTATAGTTTAGGGTTTAGGGTTTTGTGTTTTGGATTTAGTCATTATGGTTTAGAGTTTAGGGTTTAGGGTTTCAGTGTTAGGGTTTTAGGTTTTCAATGTTAGGGTTTTTGGGTTTTACACTTTCGGGTTTAGGGTTTGGGGTTTTAGGGTTTAGGGATCAGGGTGTAGGGAATAGGGTTTGGGGTTTTGGTTTAGGGTTTATTTTTTATGTTTTAGTGTTTAGGGTCTAAGATTTCAGGTTTTATTGTTTAAGGTTTAGGGTTTTCTGTATAGGATTTAGGGTTAAAGGTTTAGGGTTTAGGTTTATATTTAGATTTATAGTTTAGGTTTTAGGGTTTAGAGTTGAAGATTTCAGGTTTTATAAATTGGGGTTTAGGATTTTTTGATTTTGATTTAGTCTTTAGGGTTTAGAGTTTAGAGTTTAGGGTTTCAATGACACGGTTTTAGGTTTTCCATGTTAGGGTTTTAGGGTTTTACATTTTAAAGTTTAGGGTTTGGGGTTTTAGGGTTTAGGGTTTAGGATTTTCAGTGTTAGGGTTTAGGGTTTAGGGATCAGGGTCTAGGGTTTGGGGTTTTAGGGTTTAGGTTTATATTTTTAGGTTGTAGGGTTTAGAGCTGAAGATTTCAGGTTTTATAGTTTAGGGTTTCGGGTTTTGTGTTTTGGATTAGTGTTTAGGGTTTAGAGTTTAGGATTTAGGGTTTTGGGTTTTAGATTTTAGGGTTTAGGGTTTATGGTTTGGGATTTTAGGGTTTATGGTTTATTTTTAGGTTTTGTGGCTTTAAAGTTTAGGGTTTAGGGTTTAAGGTTTGGGATTTAAGGGTTTAGGGTTTATTTTTAGGGTTGGTGGCTTTAAAGTTTAGGGTTTTGGGTTTTAGGTTTTAGGGTTTAGGGTTTAGGATTTCGAGATTTATAGTTTAGGGTTTAGTGTTTTGTGTTCAGGATTTAGGGTTTTGGGTTTAGGGTTTCAATGTTAGGGTTTTAGGATTTTTCATTTTAGGGTTTGTGGTTTAGGGTTTTAGGGTTTTGGGTGTAGGATTTCCAGATTTATAGTTTAGGGTTTAGGGTTTTGTGTTTTAGATTTAGTCTTTATGGTTTAGAGTTTAGGGTTTAGGGTTTCAATGTTAGGGTTTTAGGTTTTCCATGTTAGGGTTTTTGGGTTTTACACTTTCGGGTATAGGGTTTGGGGTTTTAGGGTTTAGGGATCAGGGTTTAGGGTGTAGGGTTTGGGGTTTTGGTTTAGGGTTTATTTTTTTATGTTTTAGGGTTTAGGGTCTAAGATTTAAGGTTTTATTGTTTTAGGGTTAGGGTTTTGTGTTTAGGATTTAGGGTTAGGGGTTTTGGGTTCAGCATTTTCGGTTTTAGGGTTTAGGAATCAGGGTTTAGGGTTTGGGGTTTTAGGGTTTAGGGTTTATATTTTTAGGTTTTAGGGTTTACAGTTGAAGATTTCAGGTTTTATAGTCTAGGGTTTATGGTTTTGTGTTTTGGATTTAGTGTTTAGGGATTAGGGTTTCAATGTTAAGGTTTTAGGTTTTCCATGTTAGGGTTTTCGGGTTTTACATTGTAGGGTTTAGGGTTTGAGGTTTTAGGGTTTAGGGATTAGGGTTTTGGGTTTTGCTTTAGGGTTTATTTTTTTAGGTTTTAGGGTTTAGGGTCTAAGATTTCAGGTTTTATTGTTTAAGGTTTAGGGTTTTGTGTTTAGGATTTAGGGTTAAGGGTTTAGTGTTTAGGATTTTCAGTTATAGGGTTTAGGGATTAGGGTTTTGGGTTTAGGATTTTGGGTTTTAGGGTTTAGGTTTATATTTTTAGGTTTTGGTGTTAAGAGTTGAAGATTTCAGGTTTTATAATTTAGGGTTTGGGGTTTTGTGTTTTTGATTCAGTCTTTAGGGTTTAGAGTTTAGGGTTTAGGTTTTCAAATGTTAGGGCTTTAGGTTTTCCATGTTAGGGTTTTAGGGTTTTACAATTTAAAGTTTAGGGTTTAGGGTTTTAGAGTTTAGGGTTTAGGTTTTTCAGTGTTAGGGTTTAGGGTTTAGGGTTTAGGGATCGGGGTTTAGGGTTTGGGGTCTTAGGGTTTAGGGTTTATATTTTTAGGTTTTAGGGTTTAGAGTTGAAGATTTCAGGTTTTATAGTTTAGGGTTTAGGGTTTTGTGTTTTGGATTTAGTGTTTAGGGTTTAGAGTTTAGGGTTTAGGGTTTCAATGTTAGGTTTTAGGGTTTTACATTTTAGGGTTTAGGGTTTGGGGTTTTAGGGTTTAGGTTTTATATTTTCAGGTTTTAGGGTTTACTGTTGAAGATTTAAGGTTTTATAGTTTAGGGTTTACGATTTTTTTTAGGGTTTAGGGTTTCAATGTTAGGGTTTTAGGTTTTCCATGTTAGGGTTTTACATTTTAAGGTTTAGGGTTTGGGGTTTTAGGGTTTAGGGATCAGGGTTCAGGGTTTTTGTTTAGGGTTTATTTTTTAAGGGTTTAGGGTTTTGTGTTTAGGATTTAGGGTTAGGGATTTTGGGTTCAGCATTTTCGGTTTTAGGGTTTATGGATCAGGGTTTAAGGTTTAGGGTTTGGGGTTTTAGAGTTTAGGGTTTATATTTTTAGGTTTACAATTGAAGATTTCAGGTTTTATAGTTTAGGGTTTACTGTTTTGTGCTTTGGATTTAGTGTTTGGAGTTTAGGTTTTCAATGTTAGGGTTTTAGGTTTTCCATGTTAGGGTTTTAGGGTTTTACATTTTAGGGTTTAGGGTTTGGGATTTTAGGGTTTAGGGTTTAGGGTTTTCAGTGTTAGGGTTTAGGGGTTAGGGATCAGGGTTTAGGGTTTGGGGTTTATATTTTTAGGTTTTAGGGTTTAGGGTTGAAGATTTCAGGTTTTATAGTTTAGGGTTTAGGATTTTGTGTTTTGGATTTAGTGTTTAGGGTTTAGAGTTTAGGGTTTAGGGTTCCAATGTTAGGGTTTAACGTTTTCCATGTTAGGGTTTTATGGTTTAACATTTTAGGGTTTTGGGTTTTGGGTTTAAGATTTCTGGTTTTATAGTTTAGGGTTTAGGGTTTTTTGTTTTGGATTTAGTGTTTAGGGTTTAGAGTTTAGGGTTTGGGGTTTCAATTTAGGGTTTTAGGGTTTTACCTTTTGGGGTTTAGGGTTTGGGGTTTTAGGGTTTAGGTTTTAGGGTTTTCAGTGTTAGGGTTTAGGGGTTTTACATTTTAAAGTTTAGAGTTTAGGGTTTAGGGTGATAGAGTCGATTTTTAATACAAATAAACACCTTAAGTTTTAATTATTAGCCTTTGAAAATATTTTATTTATTTATTAGTCATAATTATTATATTTAATTTATTTTATTTGTCTTTGTGCAGATTTCTAAAAAAGAATGGAAAATAAAGATTCTATATTAAATTTGGTAAAGGGAAGCTGCAGTATTTGAATCCTTTAAGGATTAGGATTAAAACTTTAGCAGAATCCTTTTAGGATTAGAACTTTAGTATTTGAATCCTTTAAGGATTAGGATTTTGCTTCTCTTTTGTCTATATATAGAAGAGCCACACAAGAAAGGTGGGAGGAGGAAGATCAAGAAGAAGAAGAAAAAAAAGAGAAGAGCTGCGGCAACTTTTCAATTGGAGAAGAAGAAAGCCATGATCTACTCCAAGAAATTGGTTCCTTCTTTCCCTTTTTCCATGAACTAAATTTATTTTTAGAATTTTGATGAAACCCTAGCCATGTGACTTTGATTCATTTTATTTTGGGAGATTTATTATTTTATTTATGTGATTACATATCTTGGGATATTTCTTGGTTTGATGCAATTAATTCCTTCTGATTATTCTTGTAGAATAATTATTTAGGTTAATTGATATTTTTATCCATGCTCGATTCTTGTAGTCTTGAGTATGAGAGATATGTAATTTTTGCAAGTATATTGTGGGTTTTAGAATTGAATAGTTCATGCTAATTTTAGATGATTTATGTCATAGGAATGAATAAGTCATGCTAATGGTTAGATGGATTATATCATGCATTTAAACACAATATATTTCTTTAGTGAATCGAAGCTTGTAGCCTAGATCACCACATAAATGTTTAATCTTTTCTCCTAAATAAAATTTAATCATTGTTATATAGGTTAGTGGTGGATTCAAGGTTCTAAATCATCTTCTTTGGTTAATCTCCTATTAGTTTCAATTTATTTATTTTACTCATTAGTTTTAATTAATTTAGGAATAATAATAAAATCTCATTCTTATTTTTATAAAATTAATTTAGGAAGATAATAATTTAGGTAGTTAAGCCTTTCTCTGTGGTTCGATACCCTAATACTTCCGTATTACATTGATCTTGTGCACTTGCAAGTATTGGGTTAAAACTTTGTTATAAAAATCCCGACCAAGTTTTTGGCGCCGTTGCCGGGGATAGGTTAAATTAATTTCTTTTGTTATTGCCTCCTAAATTTGTTAGTATTTTTTTTATTCTACTTTTATTCTTGAAAAAAAAATATAAAAAAAAAATTTTTTTGTCTTCAACGTTTTTTTTTATTATTATTTTTTATTTTATTATTTGATAGTTTATTCATCATTATTATTTGTGGTAATTTTTTTTATTTTTTTTGAATTTGTTTATTAATGCATGGTCGTCGTTCGCTCTCTGTTGATTTGAAAGAATTTGATCCTAAGATAGAGCGTACACTTAAGGCACTTAGAGCACAAGAAAAAAATTCTAACACTTGTCAGGTTAAAATGGCTGAAAATCCACGAGCATTAAGGGAGTATTTTACTCCTAACACTTATAATTCACCAATAGGTAATAGACTACCCGAAATTGAGGCTAATCACTGAAATCAAAGCTTCTACTATTCAAATGTTACCATCTTTTTATGGGCTTGATTATGAAAATCCTTATAAGCATATTGATGAGTTTTTAGAAATTTGCTCTACTTTTAAACTGCCTAATGTAAGTGATGATGCTATTAGATTACGCCTTTTTCCTTTTTCTTTGAAGGATAAGGCTAAATATTGGTTACACACACGTGAGAGAATAGGTACATGGGTTGAGATGTCTAGGGAATTTTTGAAAAAATATTTTCCTATGGGTAAACTTACAAGATTAAGGAGAGAGATCACTACTTTTTCCCAACAAAATAATGAACAATTTCATGAGAGTTGGGAGCGATTTAAAGAACTTCTTCGTAGTTGCCCTCACCATGAAGTCCCTAAATGGCAGCAAATACAAAGCTTTTATTCAGGATTAGATGAGAGAAATCGCCAAATGGTTGATTCCTCTTGTGGTGGTACATTTCTTCATAAAACTGCAGATGAGGCATGGGATTTATTTGAAAATTTGAGTGATAATTCACAACAACACGCCACCTCCTCATGAGTAGGCACATCTAGACAAATAGGAAATAGAGGAATGTCTGAAGTTACTCAAAATGTTGATCTTTCTTCGAAAGTTGATGCTTTATCCAAAAAGTTTGATCAATTATTAGCTTCAAATACATTGCCTACTAATTCTCCTAATGTTCAAGGTGCTTGTGCAATTTGCTCTAGTCCCTCTCATGTTATTTATGACTGTCCTAGTGCTTCACTATTTCCAGAATTTGTGCAGGAACAAGTCAATGCAGCCCAAGGATTTCACAGACAGAATGACCCATATTCAAACACATACAATCCAGGTTGGAGAAATCATCCTAATTTCTCCTGGAGGCAACAAGGAGGGGAAGTTCAATTAGGCCAACAACAATATCAACAAAACAGACAATCTGGTATGACTACTCCCCCTGGTTTTCAATCTCAAAGGTATGTAACTCATCATCCTCCTCAAAGTGGAAACTCTATTTTTGAAGAAAAAGTCTTATCTGCTTTGAAAGGTTTAGAATCTATGACACAAATTCTAGATTCACACACCCAATCTATTGCTAAGTTAGAAACTCAAATAGGGCAACTAGCTAATACAATAAGTAGAAGAGATGAGGGTAAGCTTCCTAGTCATCCAATAGAGAATTCTAGAGCTAATTATCATGAGCAAGCTAAAGTTGTAATTACCCTTAGGAGTGGGAAGGAGGTAGTTAATAAAGTAGGGGAACCAATTAAAGATAATGAATTAAATGAAAACGAAACTGAGGAGATTGATATAGACACTAAAATTGAAAGGAATGTAGAAAAAGAACTAGCTTCCTCTTCTAACTATAAAACTCCAGAACCATCTCCCATGACTTCGTACAAGCCTAAGGTTCCTTATCCAGAAGCTTTATTGCCACCCCCACATCTTAGAAAGGATAATAAAAGGGAAGATATTTTAGAAACTCTCAAACAAGTTAAAATTAATCTTCCACTTTTAGAGGTTATTAAGCAAGTCCCATCCTATGAAAAATTTCTTAAAGACATGTGTACTTTTAAAAGAAAATCTAAAACCCAGGTGTTTCTAAGAAAATCTTCTTAAGCGAACAGGTGAGCTCTGTTTTGCAATACAACACTCCACCTAAATATAAAGATCCCGGTGTCCCTACTATCTCATGTCTTATTGGTAATCATAAAATAGATAGGGCACTCTTAGATTTAGGTTCTAGTGTTAATTTGATTCCATACTCTGTTTATAAAGAGTTAGGATTAGGGGAATTGCAACCAACTGACATGACCTTACAATTAGCCGATAGATCAATCAAGGTACCTAGGGGGAGGATAGATGATGTTCTAGTTCAAATTGATAAAGGTGTCTTCCCTGTAGACTTTGTAGTCCTAGATATGGAACCTGGTAGATCTTCTCAGAATCATATCCCCATTATTCTAGGTCATCCTTTTTTGGCTACTGCTGATGCTACTATTAATTGTAGAACTGGGATTATGGATGTCTCTGTAATGAATATGAGGGTTAGATTAAATATCTTTAAAACTTCTTCACAACCTTCTATAGAAGATAATTCTGATTGCTATTTGGTAGATGTAAATGATGAATTAATTGAAGAAACTCTACCTTTAATGTGTTCAAAAGATTATACTTTTATTGAGAAAGAAAACCTTAATCCGTACTGAAAATGTTAATTCTAATCTTGCCTGCATTGCTCCACCTGAAAACTCTTCTTGGATTGTGAATCATGAGCTTAATATGAGAGAAATAGATCCTGGCTGAATGTAAAAGAATTAGGGAGTCTGGCTGAAGACTTTAAAATTAGCGCTTTTGGGAGGCAACCCAAATTTTATTTTATTTATTTACTTTATTTTTTTATTTTACTTTTTTTTATTTCACTTGATTGGTAGAAATGTATGAAGTGTTTTTTTTGTAGGATAATCAAACAACTTATCATAACCAAGGAGATTATAGAGATTGTTTACTGCTCTTGCAGACATGCATTAATATTCCCTTTTCTACCAGGTTGTGTTGTTCTTTTCTTTGTCTCTTCTCTACTCTTGGTACTCTTATCATATTGTGGACAATGTTGGGTCTAGGTGTGGGGGAGAAGATATTTTTATTCTGATATCTACTATTTTTTTTTAGTATTTTTTTTTCTCGTATTTCTTGTTCAATTATTTTTTTTAAAATTTTTTTAATTTTATTTATTTTTCTACATTATTTAAAAAAAAATCAAAAATATGATTTCACATAAAGAATAATTCTTTTTGAGTTCCTTTAAAAATGTCTTAAATAAGTTGAGAAAAGTACTTATTTTCTTGTTTTTAAGTAGGGTGACGGACTTATGTTCTATATTTGTTATAACTTTTGCATGACTTACACTTGAGCACATGGGTCATTGTTAGTATTTCATAAATCCTTTACATTATTTTTTAGCGACATAAAGTTGATGAATCTTTTCCGTACATTCTAAAACTTACTTGAGTACCTCTTGAGGCGAAATAGAAAGGTTTTCCTTATTTGACTCAGAGACGACGGTCATAGGCCTTCTTTGAATCGTTTGTGCCTTTCAATGTTAGGGTTTTAGGTTTTAGGGTTTAGGGTTTGGGGTTTTAGGGTTTAGGGATCAGGGTTTAGGGTTTGGGGTTTTGGTTTACGGTTTATTCTTTTAGGTTTTAGGGTTTTGGGTCTTAGATTTCAAGTATTATTGTTTAAGGTTTAGGGTTTTGTGTTTAGGATTTAGGGTTAACGGTTTAGGGTTTAGGATTTTTTATTTTATAGTTTAGGACTTTGGGTTTTGGGGTTTAGGTTTATATTTTTAGGTTTTAGGGTTTAGAGTTGAAGATTTATTGTTTTATAGTTTAGGGTTTAGGGTTTAGGGTTTTGTGTTTTTGATTTAGTGTTTAGGGTATAGAGTTTAGGGTTTAGGGTTTCAATGTTAGGGTTTTAGGTATTCCATGTTAGGGTTTTACATTTTAGGGTTTAGGGTTTGCGGTTTTAGGGTTTAGGGATCAGGGTTTAGGGTTTGGGATTTTGGTTTACGGTTTATTTTTTTAGGTTTTAGGGTTTAGGGTCTAAGATTTCAAGTTTTATTGTTTAAGGGTTTAGGGTTTTGTGTTTAGGATTTAGGGTTAGGTTTATGGTTTAGAGTCGGGGTTTAGGGTTTAGGGTTTTCAGTGTCAGGGTTTATGGTTTAGAGATCAGGGTTTAGGGTTTGGGGTTTTAGGGTTTAGGGTTTATATTTTTTAGGTTTCGGGGGTTTAGAGTTGAAGATTTCGGGGTTTTATAGTTTAGGGTTTAGGGTTTTGTGTTTTGGATTTAGTGTTTAGGGTTTAGAGTTTAGGGTTTCAATGTTAGGGTTTTAGGTTTTCCATGTTAGGGTTTGGGGTTTTAGGGTTTAGGGTTTAGGGTTTAGGATTTTCAGTGTAAGGGTTTAGGGTTTAGGGATCAGGGTTTAGGGTTTGGGGTTTTAGGGTTTAGGTTTATATTTTTAGGTTTTAGGGTTTAGAGATGAAGATTTCAGGTTTTATAGTTTAGGGTTACGGGTTTTGTGTTTTGGATTTAGTGTTTAGGGTTTAGAGTTTAGGATTTAGGGTTTTGGGTTTTAGATTTTAGGGTTTAGGGTTTAGGGTTTGGGATTTTAGGGTTTAAGGTTTATTTTTGGGTTTTGTGGCTTTAAAGTTTAGGGTTTAGGGTTTAAGGTTTGGGATTTAAGGGTTTAGGGTTTATTTTTAGGTTTGGTGGTTTTAAAGTTTAGGGTTTTGGGTTTTAGGTTGTAGGGTTTTAGGGTTTAGGGTTTTGGATTTCGATATTTATAGTTTAGGGTTTAGGGTTTTGTGTTCAGGGTTTAGGGTTTTGGGTTTAGGGTTTCAATGTTAGGTGTTTTAGGATTTTACATTTTAGGGTTTGTGGTTTAGGATTTTAGGGTTTTGGGTTTAGAATATCCAGATTTATAGTTTAGGGTTTAGGATTTTGTGTTTTAGATTTAGTCTTTATGGTTTAGAGTTTAGGGTTTAGGGTTTCAATGTTAGGGTTTTAGGTTTTCCATGTTAGAGTTTTTGGGTTTTAAACTTTCGGATTTAGGGTTTGGGGTTTTGGTTTACGGTTTATTTTTTTAGGTTTTAGGGTTTTTTGTTCTGGATTTAGTCTTTATGGTTTAGAGTTTAGGGTTTAGGGTTTCAATGTTAGGGTTTTAGGTTTTCCATGTTAGAGTTTTTGGGTTTTCCATTTTCGGATTTAGGGTTTGGGGTTTTAGGGTTTTGGGATCTGGGTTTAGGGTTTATTTTTTTATGTTTTGGGGTTTAGGGTCTATGATTTCAGGTTTTATTGTTTAAGGTTTAGGGTTTGGTGTTTAGGATTTAGGGTTAGGGGTTTAGGGTTTAGCATTTTCGGTTTTAGGGTTTAGGAATCAGGGTTTAGGGTTTAGGGTTTGGGGTTTTGGTTTACGATTTTTTTTTTAGGTTTTAGGGTTTAGGGTCTAAGATTTCAAGTTTTATTGTTTAAGGTTTAGGGTTTTGTGTTTGGATTTAGGATTAACGGTTTAGGGTTTAGATTTTTTATTTTATAGTTTAGGGTTTAGGGTTTTGGGTTTTGTGTTTAGGCTTTAGGGTTTAGGATTTGGGGTTTAAGGGTTCGGGGGTTTGGAGTTTAGGATTTAGGGTTTTGGGTTTTATATTTTAGGGTTTAGGGTTTAGGGATTGGGATTTTAGGGTTTAGGGGTTTATTTTTTAGGTTTTGTGGCTTTAAAGTTTAGGGTTTTAGGTTTTAGGGTTTTAGGGTTTATGGTTTAGGATTTCAAGATTTATAGTTTAGGGTTTAGGGGTTTTGTGTTCGGGATTTGGGGGTTTTGGGTTTAGGATTTCAATGTTAAGGTTTTAGGATTTTACATTTTAGGGTTTATGGTTTGGGGTTTTAGGGTTTTAGGGTTTAGGGTTTAGGATTTCAGTTATAGTTTAGGGTTTAGGGTTTTGTGTTTTGGATTTAGTGTTTAGGGGTTTAGAGTTTAGGGGTTTAGGGTTTCAGTGTTAGGGTTTTAGGTTTTCCGTGTTAGGGTTTTATGGTTTTGCATTTTAGGGTTTAGGGTTTTGGGTTTAAGATTTCTGGTTTTATAGTTTAGGGTTTTGGGTTTTGTGTTTTGGATTTAGTCTTTAGGGTTTAGAGTTTTGGGTTTAGGGTTTCAATGTTAGGGTTTTAGGTTTTCCATGTTAGGGTTTTACATTTTAGGGTTTAGGGTTTGGGGTTTTAGGGTTTAGGGATCAGGGTTTATGGTTTGGGGTTTTGGTTTACGGTTTATTTTTTAGGTTTTAGGCTTTTGTGTTTTGGATTTAATCTTTATGGTTTAGAGTTTAGGGTTTAGGGTTTCAATGTTAGGGTTTTAGGTTTTCCATGTTAGAGTTTTTTGGGTTTTACATTTTCGGATTTAGGGTTTGGGGGTTTTAGGGTTTTGGGATAAGGGTTTAGGGTTTATTTTTTTATGTTTTGGGGTTTAGGGTCTAAGATTTCAGGTTATATTGTTTAAGGTTTAGGGTTTTGTGTTTAGGATTTTGGGATAGGGGTTTTGGGTTCAGCATTTTCGGTTTTGGGGTTTAGGGATTAGGGTTTTGGGTTATGGTTTAGGGTTTATTTTTTTATGTTTTAGGGTTTAGGGCCTAAGATTTCAAGTTTTATTGTTTAAGGTTTAGGGTTTTTTGTTTAGGATTTAGGGTTAGGGGTTTAGGGTTTAGCATTTTCGGTTTTAGGGTTTAGGGATCAGGGTTTAGGGTTTAGGGTTTGGGGTTTCAATGTTAGGTGTTTTAGGATTTTACATTTTAGGGTTTGTGGTTTAGGATTTTAGGGTTTTGGGTTTAGAATATCCAGATTTATAGTTTAGGGTTTAGGGTTTTGTGTTTTAGATTTAGTCTTTATGGTTTAGAGTTTAGGGTTTAGGGTTTCAATGTTAGGGTTTTAGGTTTTCCATGTTAGAGTTTTTGGGTTTTAAACTTTCGGATTTAGGGTTTGGGGTTTTGGTTTACGGTTTATTTTTTTAGGTTTTAGGGTTTTTTGTTTTGGATTTAGTCTTTATGGTTTAGAGTTTAGGGTTTAGGGTTTCAATGTTAGGGTTTTAGGTTTTCCATGTTAGAGTTTTTGGGTTTTACATTTTCGGATTTAGGGTTTGGGGTTTTAGGGTTTTGGGATCAGGGTTTAGGGTTTATTTTTTTATGTTTTGGGGTTTAGGGTCTATGATTTCAGGTTTTATTGTTTAAGGTTTAGGGTTTGGTGTTTAGGATTTAGGGTTAGGGGTTTAGGGTTTAGCATTTTCGGTTTTAGGGTTTAGGGATCAGGGTTTAGGGTTTAGGGTTTGGGGTTTTGGTTTACGATTTTTTTTTTTAGGTTTTAGGGTTTAGGGTCTAAGATTTCAAGTTTTATTGTTTAAGGTTTAGGGTTTTGTGTTTGGATTTAGGATTAACGGTTTAGGGTTTAGATTTTGTATTTTATAGTTTAGGGTTTAGGGTTTTGGGTTTTGTGTTTAGGCTTTAGGGTTTAGGATTTGGGGTTTAAGGGTTCAGGGTTTGGAGTTTAGGATTTAGGGTTTTGGGTTTTATATTTTAGGGTTTAGGGTTTAGGGATTGGGATTTTAGGGTTTAGGGTTTATTTTTAGGTTTTGTGGCTTTAAAGTTTAGGGTTTTAGGTTTTAGGGTTTTAGGGTTTATGGTTTAGGATTTCAAGATTTATAGTTTAGGGTTTAGGGTTTTGTGTTCAGGATTTGGGGTTTTGGGTTTAGGATTTCAATGTTAAGGTTTTAGGATTTTACATTTTAGGGTTTATGGTTTGGGGTTTTAGGGTTTTAGGGTTTAGGGTTTAGGATTTCCAGATTTATAGTTTAGGGTTTAGGGTTTTGTGTTTTGGATTTAGTGTTTAGGGTTTAGAGTTTAGGGTTTAGGGTTTTAGTGTTAGGGTTTTAGGTTTTCCGTGTTAGGGTTTTATGGTTTTGCATTTTAGGGTTTAGGGTTTTGGGTTTAAGATTTCTGGTTTTATAGTTTAGGGTTTTTGGTTTTGTGTTTTGGATTTAGTCTTTAGGGTTTAGAGTTTTGGGTTTAGGGTTTCAATGTTAGGGTTTTAGGTTTTTCATGTTAGGGTTTTACATTTTAGGGTTTAGGGTTTGGGGTTTTAGGGTTTAGGGATCAGGGTTTATGGTTTGGGGTTTTGGTTTACGGTTTATTTTTTAGGTTTTAGGCTTTTGTGTTTTGGATTTAGTCTTTATGGTTTAGAGTTTAGGGTTTAGGGTTTCAATGTTAGGGTTTTAGGTTTTCCATGTTAGAGTTTTTAGGTTTTACATTTTCGGATTTAGGGTTTGGGGGTTTAGGGTTTTGGGATACGGGTTTAGGGTTTATTTTTTTATGTTTTGGGGTTTAGGGTCTAAGATTTCAGGTTATATTGTTTAAGGTTTAGGGTTTTGTGTTTAGGATTTTGGGATAGGGGTTTTGGGTTCAGCATTTTCGGTTTTGGGGTTTAGGGATTAGGGTTTTGGGTTATGGTTTAGGGTTTATTTTTTTATGTTTTAGGGTTTAGGGCCTAAGATTTCAAGTTTTATTGTTTAAGGTTTAGGGTTTTTTGTTTAGGATTTAGGGTTAGGGGTTTAGGGTTTAGCATTTTCGGTTTTAGGGTTTAGGGATCAGGGTTTAGGGTTTAGGGTTTGGGGTTTTGGTGTACGGTTTTTTTTTTAGGTTTTAGGTCTAAGATTTCAAGTTTTATTGTTTATGGTTTAGGGTTTTGTGTTTGGATTTAGGATTAACGGTTTAGGGTTTAGATTTTTTATTTTATAGTTTAGGGTTTCGGGTTTTGTGTTTAGGCTTTAGGGTTTTAGGGTTTAGGGTTTAGGATTTCGAGATTTATAGTTTAGGGTTTAGGGTTTTGTGTTCAGGATTTAGGGTTTTGGGTTTACGGTTTCAATATTAGGGTTTTAGGATTTTACATTTTAGGGTTTATGGTTTGGGGTTTTAGGGTTTAGGGTTTAGGTTTAGGTTTTAGGGTTTAGGTTTATATTTTTAGGTTTTAGGGTTTAGAGTTGAAGATTTCAGGTTTTATAAATTGGGGTTTAGGATTTTGTGATTTTGATTTAGTCTTTAGGGTTTAGAGTTTAGAGTTTAGGGTTTCAATGATAGGGTTTTAGGTTTTCCATCTTAGGGTTTTAGGGTTTTACATTTTAAAGTTTAGGGTTTGGGGTTTTAGGGTTTAGGGTTTAGGATTTTCAGTGCTAGGGTTTAGGGTTTAGGGATCAGGGTCTAGGGTTTGGGGTTTTAGGGTTTAGGTTTATATTTTTAGGTTGTAGGGTTTAGAGCTGAAGATTTCAGGTTTTATAGTTTAGGGTTTCGGGTTTTGTGTTTTGGATTAGTGTTTAGGGTTTAGAGTTTAGGATTTAGGGTTTTGGGTTTTAGATTTTAGGGTTTAGGGTTTGGGATTTTAGGGTTTAAGGTTTATTTTTAGGTTTTGTGGCTTTAAAGTTTAGGGTTTAGGGTTTAAGGTTTGGGATTTAAGGGTTTAGGGTTTATTTTTAGGTTTGGTGGCTTTAAAGTTTAGGCTTTTGGGTTTTAGGTTTTAGGGTTTTAGGGTTTAGGGTTTAGGATTTCGAGATTTATAGTTTAGGGTTTAGGGTTTTGTGTTCAGGATTTAGGGTTTTGGGTTTCGGGTTTCAATGTTAGGGTTTTAGGTTTAGGGTTTTAGGGTTTTAGGGTTTTGGGTTTAGGATTTCCAGATTTATAGTTTAGGGTTTAGGGTTTTGTGTTTTAGATTTAGTCTTTATGGTTTAGAGTTTAGGGTTTAGGGTTTCAATGTTAGGGCTTTAGGTTTTCCAAGTTTGAGTTTTTGGGTTTTACACTTTCGGATTTAGGGTTTGGGGTTTTGGTTTACGGTTTATTTTTTTAGGTTTTAGGGTTTTGTGTTTTGGATTTAGTCTTTATGGTTTAGAGTTTAGGGTTTAGGGTTTCAATGTTAGGGTTTTAGGTTTTCCATGTTAGAGTTTGTGGGTTTTACATTTTCGGATTTAGGGTTTGGGGTTTTAGGGTTTTGGGATCAGGGTTTAGGGTTTATTTTTTTATGTTTTGGGGTTTAGGGTCTAAGATTTCAGGTTTTATTGTTTAAGGTTTAGGGTTTTGTGTTTAGGATTTAGGGTTAGGGGTTTAGGGTTTAGCATTTTCGGTTTTAGGGTTTAGGAATCAGGGTTTAGGGTTTGGGGTTTTGGTTTACGATTTTTTTTTTAGGTTTTAGGGTTTAGAGTCTAAGATTTCAAGTTTTATTGTTTAAGGTTTAGGGTTTTGTGTTTGAATTTAGGATTAATGGTTTAGGGTTTAGATTTTTTATTTTATAGTTTAGGGTTTACGGTTTCGGGTTTTGTGTTTAGGCTTTAGGGTTTAGGATTTGGGGTTTAAGGGTTCAGGGTTTGGAGTTTAGGATTTAGGGTTTTGGGTTTTAGATTTTAGGGTTTAGGGTTTAGGGATTGGGATTTTAGGGTTTAGGGTTTATTTTTAGGTTTTTTTTCTTTAAAGTTTAGGGTTTAGGGTTTTAGGTTTGAGGGTTTAGGGTTTAGGATTTCAAGATTTATAGTTTAGGGTTTAGGGTTTCGTGTTCAGGATTTGGGGTTTTGGGTTTAGGGTTTGAATGTTAGGGTTTTAGGATTTTACATTTTAGGGTTTATGGTTTGGGGTTTTAGGGTTTTAGAGTTTAGGGTTTAGGATTTCAAGATTTATAGTTTAGGGTTTAGGGTTTTGTGTTTTGGATTTAGTGTTTAGGGTTTAGAGTTTAGGGTTTAGGGTTTCTGTGTTAGGGTTTTAGGTTTTCCATGTTAGGGTTTTATGGTTTTACATTTTAGGGTTTAGGGTTTTGGGTTTTAGATTTCTGGTTTTGTGGTTTAGGGTTTAGGGATTTGTGTTTTGAATTTAGTCTTTAGGGTTTTGAGTTTTGGGTTTAGGGTTTCAATGTTAGGGTTTTAGGTTTTCCATGATAGGGTTTTACATTTTACGGTTTAGGGTTTGGGGTTTGGGGTTTAGGGTTTGGGGATAGGGGTTTAGGGTTTATTTTTTTATGTTTTGGGGTTTAGGGCCTAAGATTTCAGGTTTTATTGTTTAAGGTTTAGGGTTTTGTGTTTAGGATTTAGGGTTAGAGGTTTTGGGTTCAGCATTTTCGGTTTTAGGGTTTGGGGTTTGGGGTTTTTGTTTAGGGTTTATTTTTTCATGTTTTAGGGTTTTGGGTCTAAGATTTCAGGTTTTATTGTTTATGGTTTAGGGTTTTTTATTTAGGATTTAGGGTTAGGGGTTTAGGGTTTAGCATTTTCGGTTTAGGGTTTAGGGATCAGGGTTTAGGGTTTAGGGTTTGGGGTTTTGGTTTACGGTTTTTTTTTTAGGTTTTAGGTCTAAGATTTCAAGTTTTATTGTTTAAGGTTTAGGGTTTTGTGTTTGGATTTAGGATGAACGGTTTAGGGTTTAGATTTTTTATTTTATTGTTTAGGGTTTAGGGTTTCGGGTTTTGTGTTTAGGCTTTAGGGTTTAGGATTTGGGGTTTAAGGATTCAGGGTTTGGTGTTTAGGATTTAGGGTTTTGGGTTTTAGATTTTAGGGTTTAGGGATTGGGATTTTAGGGTTTAGGGTTTATTTTTAGGTTTTGTGGCTTGAAAGTTTAGGGTTTAGGGTTTTAGGGTTTAGGGTTTAGGATTTTGATATTTATAGTTTAGGGTTTAGGGCTTTGTGTTCAGGATTTAGGGTTTCAATGTTAGGCTTTTAGGATTTTACATTGTAGGGTTTATGGTTCGGGGTTTTAGGGTTTTAGGGTTTAGGGTTTAGGATTTCCAGATTTATAGTTTAGGGTTTAGGGTTTTGTGTTTAGGATTTAGTCATTATGGTTTAGAGTTTAGGGTTTAGGGTTTCAGTGTTAGGGTTTTAGGTTTTCCATGTTAGGGTTTTTGGGTTTTACACTTTCGGGTTTAGGGTTTGGGGTTTTAGGGTTTAGGGATCAGGGTGTAGGGTTTAGGGTTTGGGGTTTTGCTTTAGGGTTTATTTTTTATGTTTTAGGGTTTAGGGTCTTAGATTTCAGGTTTTATTGTTTAAGGTTTAGGGTTTTGTGTATAGGATTTAGGGTTAAAGGTTTAGGGTTTAGGTTTATATTTTTAGGTTTTAGGGTTTAGAGTTTAAGATTTCAGGTTTTATAAATTAGGGTTTAGGATTTTTTTTTTTTTGATTTAGTCTTTAGGGTTTAGAGGTTAGAGTTTAGGGTTTCAATGATAAGGTTTTAGGGTTTTACATTTTAAAGTTTAGGGTTTGGGGTTTTAGGGTTTAGGATTTTCAGTGTTAGGGTTTAGGGTTTAGGGATCAGGGTTTAGGGTTTGGGGTTTTAGGTTTTAGGGTTTAGAGTTAAAGATTTCAGGTTTTATAGTTTAGGGTTTAGGGTTTTGTGTTTTGGATTTAGTGTTTAGGGTTTAGGGTTTCAATGTTAGGGTTTTACGTTTTAGGGTTCAGGGTTTGGGGTGTTAGGGTTTAGGGTTTAGGGTTTTCAGTGTTAGGGTTTTGGGTTTAGGGATAAGGTTTTGGGTTTATATTTTAAGGTTTTAGGGTTTAGAGTTCAAGATTTCAGGTTTTATAGTTTGAGTTTAGGGTTTTGTGTTTTGGATTTAGTGTTTAGGGTTTAGAGTTTAGGGTTTAGGGTTTAAATGTTATGGTTTTAGGTTTTAAATGTTATGGTTTTATGGTTTTACATTTTAGTGTTTAGGGTTTTGGGTTTAAGATTTCTGGTTTTATAGTTTAGGGTTTAGGGTTTTGTGTTTCGGGTTTAGTCTTTAGGGTTTAGAGTTTAGGGTTTAGGGCTTCAATGTTAGGGTTTTAGGTTTTCTATGTTAGTGTTTTACATTTTAGGGTTTAGGGTTTGGGGCTTTAGGGTTTAGGGATTAGGGTTTGGGCTTTTGGTTTACGGTTTACTTTTTTAGGTTTTAGGGTTTAGGGTCTAAGATTTCAAGTTTTATTATTTGAGGTTTAGGGTTTTGTGTTTAGGATTTAGGGTTAACGGTTAGGGTTTAGGATTTTTTATTTTATAGTTTAGGGTTTCGGGTTTTGTGTTTAGGCTTTAGTGTTTAGGATTTGGGGTTTAAGGGTTCAGGGTTTGGAGTTTAGGATTTAGGGTTTTGGGTTTGGGATTTTAGGGTTTAAGATTTATTTTTAGGTTTTGTGGCTTTAAAGTTTAGGGTTTAGGGTTTGGGGTTTTAGGGTTTAGGGATCAGGGTGTAGGGTTTAGGGTTTGGGGTTTTGCTTTAGGGTTTATTTTTTATGTTTTAGGGTTTAGGGTCTTAGATTTCAGGTTTTATTGTTTAAGGTTTAGGGTTTTGTGTATAGGATTTAGGGTTAAAGGTTTAGGGTTTAGGTTTATATTTTTAGGTTTTAGGGTTTAGAGTTTAAGATTTCAGGTTTTATAAATTAGGGTTTAGGATTTTTTTTTTTTTGATTTAGTCTTTAGGGTTTAGAGGTTAGAGTTTAGGGGTTTCAATGATAGGGTTTTAGGGTTTTACATTTTTAAAGTTTAGGGTTTGGGGGTTTTAGGGTTTAGGGTTTAGGATTTTTCGGTGTTAGGGTTTAGGGTTTAGGGATCGGGGGTTTAGGGTTTGGGGGTTTTAGGTTTTAGGGTTTAGAGTTAAAGATTTCAGGTTTTATAGTTTAGGGTTTAGGGTTTTGTGTTTTGGATTTAGTGTTTAGGGTTTAGAGTTTAGGGTTTAGGGTTTCAATGTTAGGGTTTTAGCGTTTTACATTTTAGGGTTCGGGGGTTTGGGGGTATTAGGGTTTAGGGTTTAGGGTTTTTCGGTGTTAGGGTTTTGGGTTTAAGGATCAGGGTTTAGGGTTTATATTTTAAGGTTTTAGGGTTTAGAGTTCAAGATTTCAGGTTTTATAGTTTGAGTTTAGGGTTTTATGTTTTGGATTTAGTGTTTAGTGTTTAGAGTTTAGGGTTTAGGGTTTAATGTTATGGTTTTAGGTTTTAAATGTTATGGTTTTATGGTTTTACATTTTAGTGTTTAGGGTTTTGGGTTTAAGATTTCTGGTTTTATAGTTAAGGGTTTAGGGTTTTGTGTTTTGGGTTTAGTCTTTAGGGTTTAGAGTTTAGGGTTTAGGGCTTCAATGTTAGGGTTTTAGGTTTTCTATGTTAGGGTTTTACATTTTAGGGTTTAGGGTTTGGGGTTTTAGGGTTTAGGGATTAGGGTTTGGGCTTTTGGTTTACGGTTTATTTTTTTAGGTTTTAGGGTTTAGGGTCTAAGATTTCAAGTTTTATTGTTTGAGGTTTAGGGTTTTGTGTTTAGGATTTAGGGTTAACGGTTAGGGTTTAGGATTTTTTATTTTATAGTTTAGGGTTTCGGGTTTTGTGTTTAGGCTTTAGTGTTTAGGATTTGGGGTTTAAGGGTTCAGGGTTTGGAGTTTAGGATTTAGGGTTTTGAGTTTTAGATTTTAGGGTTTAGGGTTTGGGATTTTAGGGTTTAAGATTTATTTTTAGGTTTTGTGGCTTTAAAGTTTAGGGTTTAGGGTTTAAGGTTTGGGATTTTAGGCTTTAGGGTTTATTTTTAGGTTTGGTGGCTTTAAAGTTTAGGCTTTTGGGTTTTAGGTTTTAGGGTTTTAGGGTTTAGGATTTCGAGATTTATAGTTTAGGGTTCAGGGTTTAGAGTTGAAGATTTCATGTTTTATAGTTTAGGGTATAGGGTTTTTTGTTTTGGATTTAGTGTTTAAGGTTTAGAGTTTAGGGTTTAGGGTTTCAATGTTAGGGTTTTAGGTTTTCCATGTTGGGGTTTTATGGTTTTACATTTTAGGGTTTAGGGTTTTGGGTTTAAGATTTCTGGTTTTATAGTTTAGGGTTTAGGGTTTTGTGTTTTGGATTTAGTCTTTATGGTTTAGAATGTAGGGTTTACGGTTTCAATTTTAGGGTTTTAGTTTTTCCATGTTAGGGTTTTAGGGTTTTACATTTTGAGGTTTAGGGATTGGGGTTTTAGGGTTTAGGGTATTCAGTGTTAGGGAATAGGGGTAAGGGATCAGGGTTTAGGGTTTGGGGTTTTAGGGTTTAGGGTTTATATTTTTAGGTTTTAGGGTTTGGAGTTGAAGATTTCAGGTTTTATAGCTTAGGGTTTAGGGTTTTGTGTTTTGGATTTACTGTTTAGGGTTTAGAGTTTAGGGTTTAGGGTTTCAATGTTAGGGTTTTAGATTTTCCATGTTAGGATTTTACATTTTCGGATTTAGGGTTTGGGGTTTTAGGGTTTTGGGATCAGGGTTTAGGGTATGGGGTCTAAGATTTCAGCTTTTATTGTTTAAGGTTTAGGGTTTTGTGTTTAGGTTTTAGGGTTAGGGGTTTTGGGTTCAGCATTTTCGGATTTAGAGTTTATGGATTAGGGGTTGGGGTTTGGGGTTTTGCTTTAGGGTTTATTTTTTTATGTTTTAGGGTTTAAGGTCTAAGATTTCAGGTTTTATTGTTTAAGGTTTAGGGTTTTGTGTTTAGGATTTAGGGTTAGGGGTTTAGGGTTTAGCGTTTTCGGTTTTAGGGTTTAGGGATCAGGGTTTAGGGTTTAGGGTTTGGGGTTTTGGTTTACAATTTTTTTTTTAGGTTTTAGGGTTTAGGGTCTAAGATTTCAAGTTTTATTGTTTAAGGTTTAGGGTTTTGTGTTTTGATTTAGGATGAACGGTTTAGGGTTTAGATTTTTTATTTTATAGTTTAGGGTTTAGGGTTTCGGGTTTTGTGTTTAGGCTTTAGGGTTTAGGATTTGGGGTTTAAGGGTTCAGGGTTTGGAGTTTAGGATTTAGGGTTTTGGGTTTTAGATTTTAGGGTTTAGGGTTTAGGGATTGGGTATTTTGGGTTTAGGGTTTACTTTTAGGTTTTGTGGCTTTAAAGTTTAGGGTTTAGGGTTTTAGGTTTTAGGGTTTAGGGTTGAGGATTTCAGGATTTATAGTTTAGGGTTTAGGGTTTTGTGTTCAGGATTTGGGGTTTTGGGTTTAGGGTTTCAATGTTAGGGTTTTAGGATTTTTCATTTTAGGGTTTATGGTTTGGGGTTTTAGGGTTTAGGTTTTAGGATTTAAAGATTTATAGTGTAGGGTTTAGGGTTGTGTTTTGGATTTAGTGTTTAGGGTTTAGAGTTTAGGGTTTAGGGTTTCAGTGTTAGGGTTTTAGGTTTTCCATGTTAGGGTTTTATGGTTTTACATTTTAGGGTTTAGGGTTTTGGGTTTTAGATTTCTGGTTTTATAGTTTAGGGTTTAGGGTTTTGTGTTTTGGATTTAGTCTTTAGGGTTTAGAGTTTTAGGTTTAGGGTTTCAATGTTAGGGTTTTAGGTTTTCCATGTTAGAGTTTTTGGGTTTTAGGGTTTATTTTTTTATGTTTTGGGGTCTAAGGTCTAAGATTTTAGGTTTTATTGTTTAAGGTTTAGGGTTTTGTGTTCAGCATTTTCGGTTATAGGGTTCAGGGTTTGGGGTGTTAGGGTTTTGGGTTTATATTTTTAGGTTTTAGGGTTTAGAGTTAAAGATTTCATGTTTAATAGTTTAGGGTATAGGGTTTTTTGTTTTGGATTTAGTGTTTAGGGTTTAGAGTTTAGGGTTTAGGGTTTCAATGTTAGGGTTTTAGGTTTTCCATGTTGGGGTTTTATGGTTTTACATTTTAGGGTTTAGGGTTTTGGGTTTAAGATTTCTGGTTTTATAGTTTAGGGTTTAGGGTTTTGCGTTTTGGATTTAGTCTTTAGGGTTTAGAGTGTAGGGTTTACGGTTTCAATTTTAGGGTTTTAAGTTTTCCATGTTAGGGTTTTAGGGTTTTACATTTTGGGGTTTAGGGATTGGGTTTTTAGGGTTTAGGGTTTTCAGTGTTAGGGTTTAGGGGTAAGGGATCAGGGTTTAGTGTTTGGGGTTTTAGGGTTTAGTGTTTATATTTTTAGGTTTTAGGGTTTAGAGTTGAAGATTTCAGGTTTTATAGTTTAGGGTTTAGGGCTTTGTGTTTTGGATTTACTGTTTAGGGTTTAGAGTTTAGGGTTTAGGGTTTCAATGTTAGGGTTTTAGGTTTTCCATGTTAGGATTTTATATTTTAGGGTTTAGGGTTTGGGGTTTTAGGGTTTAGGGATCAGGGTTTAGGGTTTGGGATTTCGGTTTACGGTTTATTTTTTTAGGTTTTAGGGTTCTAAGATTTGAGGTTTTATTGTTTAAGGTTTAGGGTCTTGTGTTTAGAATTTAGGGTTAGGGGTTTAAGGTTTAGCATTTTCGGTTTTAGGGTTTAGGGATCAGGGTTTAGGGTCTAGGGTTTTGGGTTTTGGTTTACGGTTTTTTTTTTTAGGTTTTAGGATTTAGGGTCTAAGATTTCAAGTTTTATTGTTTAAGGTTTAGGGTTTTGGGTTTTAGGGTTTAGGTTTATTTTCTTAGGGTTTAGGGTCTAAGATTTCAGGTTTTATTGTTTAAGGTTTAGGGTTTTATGTTTAAGATTTAGGGTTAAAGGTTTAGGGTTTAGGATTTTCAGTTATAGGGTTTAGGGATTAGGGTTTAGGGTTTAGGATTTTGGGTTTTAGGGTTTAGGTTTATATTTTTAGGTTTTGGGGTTTAGGTTTATATTTATAGGTTTTAGGGTTTAGAGTTGAAGATTTCAGGTTTTATAATTTAGGGTTTAGGGTCTTGTGTTGTTGATTTAGTCTTTAGAGTTTAGAGTTTAGGGTTTAGGGTTTCAATGTTAGGGTTTTAGATTTTCCATGCTAGGGATTGAGGGTTTTAAATTTTAGAGTTTAGGGTTTGGGGTTTTAGGGTTTAGGGTTTAGGGATCAGGGATCAGGGATTAGGGTTTGGCATTCTAGGGTTTACGGTTTATATTTTTAGGTTTTAGGGTTTAGAGTGTAGGGTTTAGGGTTTCAATGTTAGGGTTTTCGGGTTTTACATTTTAGGGTTCAGGGTTTGGGGTATTAGGGTTTAGGGTTTAGGGTTTTCAGTGTTAGGGTTTTGGGTTTAGGGATCAGGGTTTAGGGTTTATATTTTAAGGTTTTAGGGTTTAGAGTTCAAGATTTCAGGTTTTATAGTTTGAGTTTAGGGTTTTGTGTTTTGGATTTAGTGTTTAGGGTTTAGAGTTTAGGGTTTAGGGTTTAAATGTTATGGTTTTAGGTTTTCCATGTTATGGTTTTATGGTTTTACATTTTAGTGTTTAGGGTTTTGGGATTAAGATTTCTGGTTTTATAGTTAAGGGTTTAGGGTTTTTTGTTTTGGGTTTAGTCTTTAGGGTTTAGAGTTTAGGGTTTAGGGTTTCAATATTAGGGTTTTAGGTTTTCTATGTTAGGGTTTTACATTTTAGTGTTTAGGGTTTGGGGTTTTAGGGTTTAGGGATTAGGGTTTGGGCTTTTGGTTTACGATTTATTTTTTTAGGTTTTAGGGTTTAGGGTCTAAGATTTCAAGTTTTATTGTTTGAGGTTTAGGGTTTTGTGTTTAGGATTTAGGGTTAACGGTTAGGGTTTAGGATTTTTTATTTTATAGTTTAGGGTTTAGGGTTTCGGGTTTTGTGTTTAGGCTTTAGGGTTTAGGATTTGGGGTTTAAGGGTTCAGGGTTTGGAGTTTAGGATTTAGGGTTTTGGGTTTTAGATTTTAGGGTTTAGGGATTGGGATTTTTGGGTTTAGGGTTTATTTTTAGGTTTTGTGGCTTTAAAGTTTAGGGTTTAGGGTTTAGGGTTTAAGGTTTGGGATTTTAGGCTTTAGGGTTTATTTTTAGGTTTGGTGGCTTTAAAGTTTAGGCTTTTGGGTTTTAGGTTTTAGGGTTTTAGGGTTTAGGATTTCGAGATTTATAGTTTAGGGTTTAGGGTTTAGAGTTGAAGATTTCAGGTTTTATAGTTTAGGGTATAGGGTTTTTTGTTTTGGATTTAGTGTTTAGGGTTTAGAGTTTAGGGTTTAGGGTTTCAATGTTAGGGTTTTAGGTTTTCCATGTTATGGTTTTATGGTTTTACATTTTAGTGTTTAGGGTTTTGGGATTAAGATTTCTGGTTTTATAGTTAAGGGTTTAGGGTTTTTTGTTTTGGGTTTAGTCTTTAGGGTTTAGAGTTTAGGGTTTAGGGTTTCAATATTAGGGTTTTAGGTTTTCTATGTTAGGGTTTTACATTTTAGTGTTTAGGGTTTGGGGTTTTAGGGTTTAGGGATTAGGGTTTGGGCTTTTGGTTTACGATTTATTTTTTTAGGTTTTAGGGTTTAGGGTCTAAGATTTAGAGTTTTATTGTTTAAGGTTTAGGGTTTTGTGTTTAGGATTTAGGGTTAACGAATAGGGTTTAGGATTTTTTATTTTATAGTTTAGGGTTTCGGGTTTTGTGTTTAGGCTTTAGTGTTTAGGATTTGGGGTTTAAGGGTTCAGGGTTTGGAGTTTAGGATTTAGGGTTTTGAGTTTTAGATTTTAGGGTTTAGGGTTTGGGATTTTAGGGTTTAAGATTTATTTTTAGGTTTTGTGGCTTTAAAGTTTAGGGTTTAGGGTTTAGGGTTTAAGGTTTGGGATTTTAGGCTTTAGGGTTTATTTTTAGGTTTGGTGGCTTTAAAGTTTAGGCTTTTGGGTTTTAGGTTTTAGGGTTTTAGGGTTTAGGATTTCGAGATTTATAGTTTAGGGTTTAGGGTTTAGAGTTGAAGATTTCAGGTTTTATAGTTTAGGGTATAGGGTTTTTTGTTTTGGATTTAGTGTTTAGGGTTTAGAGTTTAGGGTTTAGGGTTTCAATGTTAGGGGTTTTAGGTTTTCCATGTTGGGGGTTTTATGGTTTTTACATTTTAGGGTTTAGGGTTTTGGGTTTAAGATTTACGGTTTTATAGTTTAGGGTTTAGGGTTTTGTGTTTTGGATTTAGTCTTTATGGTTTAGAATGTAGGGTTTACGGTTTCAATTTTTAGGGTTTTAGGTTTTCCATGTTAGGGTTTTAGGGTTTTACATTTTGAGGTTTAGGGATTGGGGGTTTTAGGGTTTAGGGTTTTTCGGTGTTAGGGTTTAGGGGGTAAGGGATCGGGGTTTAGTGTTTGGGGGTTTTAGGGTTTAGTGTTTATATTTTTTAGGTTTTAGGGTTTAGAGTTGAAGATTTCGGGTTTTATAGCTTAGGGTTTAGGGTTTTGTGTTTTGGATTCTTGCTTAGGGTTTAGAGTTTAGGGTTTAGGGTTTCAATGTTAGGGTTTTAGATTTTCCATGTTAGGATTTTATATTTTTCGGATTTAGGGTTTGGGGGTTTTAGGGTTTTGGGATCGGGGGTTTAGGGTATGGGGTCTAAGATTTCGAGTTTTATTGTTTAAGGTTTAGGGTTTTGTGTTTAGGATTTAGGGTTAGGGGTTTTGGGTTCAGCATTTTCGGATTTAGAGTTTATGGATTAGGGGTTGGGGTTTGGGGTTTTGGTTTAGGGTTTATTTTTTTTATGTTTTAGGGTTTAGGGTCTAAGATTTCAGGTTTTATTGTTTAAGGTTTAGGGTTTTGTGTTTAGGATTTAGGGTTAGGGGTTTAGGGTTTAGCATTTTCGGTTTTAGGGTTTAGGGATCAGGGTTTAGGGTTTAGGGTTTGGGGTTTTGGTTTACAATTTTTTTTTTAGGTTTTAGGGTTTAGGGTCTAAGATTTCAAGTTTTATTGTTTAAGGTTTAGGGTTTTGTGTTTGGATTTAGGATGAACGGTTTAGGGTTTAGATTTTTTTATTTTATAGTTTAGGGTTTAGGGTTTCGGGTTTATGTGTTTAGGCTTTAGGGTTTAGGATTTGGGGGTTTAAGGGTTCGGGGGTTTGGAGTTTAGGATTTAGGGTTTTGGGTTTTAGATTTTTAGGGTTTAGGGATTGGGATTTTTTGGGTTTAGGGTTTATTTTTAGGTTTTGTGGCTTTAAAGTTTAGGGTTTAGGGTTTTAGGTTTTAGGGTTTAGGGTTGAGGATTTCGAGATTTATAGTTTAGGGTTTAGGGGTTTTGTGTTCGGGATTTGGGGTTTTGGGTTTAGGGTTTCAATGTTAGGGTTTTAGGATTTTACATTTTAGGGTTTATGGTTTGGGGTTTAGGGTTTTAGGGTTTAGGGTTTAGGATTTCAGTTATAGTTTAGGGTTTAGGGTTTTGTGTTTGGGATTTAGTCATTATGGTTTAGAGTTTAGGGTTTAGGGTTTTCGGTGTTAGGGTTTTAAGTTTTTCCATGTTAGGGGTTTTTGGGTTTTACACTTTCGGGTTTAGGGTTTGGGGTTTTAGGGTTTAGGGATCGGGGGTGTAGGGTTTAGGGTTTGGGGGTTTTGCTTTAGGGTTTATTTTTTATGTTTTTAGGGTTTAGGGTCTTAGATTTGAGTTTTATTGTTTAAGGTTTAGGGTTTTGTGTATAGGATTTAGGGTTAAAGGTTTAGGGTTTAGGTTTATATTTTTTAGGTTTTAGGGTTTAGAGTTTAAGATTTCGAGTTTTATAAATTAGGGTTTAGGATTTTTTTTTGATTTAGTCTTTAGGGTTTAGAGGTTAGAGTTTAGGGTTTCAATGATAGGGTTTTAGGGTTTTACATTTTAAAGTTTAGGGTTTGGGGTTTTAGGGTTTAGGATTTTCAGTGTTAGGGTTTAGGGTTTAGGGATCAGGGTTTAGGGTTTGGGGTTTTAGGTTTTAGGGTTTAGAGTTAAAGATTTCAGGTTTTATAGTTTAGGGTTTAGGGTTTTGTGTTTTGGATTTAGTGTTTAGGGTTTAGAGTTTAGGGTTTAGGGTTTCAATGTTAGGGTTTTACATTTTAGGGTTCAGGGTTTGGGGTGTTAGGGTTTAGGGTTTAGGGTTTTCAGTGTTAGGGTTTTGGGTTTAGGGATAAGGTTTTGGGTTTATATTTTAAGGTTTTAGGGTTTAGAGTTCAAGATTTCAGGTTTTAAAGTTTGAGTTTAGGGTTTTGTGTTTTGGATTTAGTGTTTAGGGTTTAGAGTTTAGGGTTTAGGGTTTAAATGTTATGGTTTTAGGTTTTAAATGTTATGGTTTTATGGTTTTACATTTTAGTGTTTAGGGTTTTGGGTTTAAGATTTCTGGTTTTATAGTTTAGGGTTTAGGGTTTTGTGTTTTGGGTTTAGTCTTTAGGGTTTAGAGTTTAGGGTTTAGGGCTTCAATGTTAGGGTTTTAGGTTTTCTATGTTAGTGTTTTACATTTTAGGGTTTAGGGTTTGGGGCTTTAGGGTTTAGGGATTAGGGTTTGGGCTTTTGGTTTACGGTTTATTTTTCTAGGTTTTAGGGTTTAGGGTCTAAGATTTCAAGTTTTATTGTTTGAGGTTTAGGGTTTTGTGTTTAGGATTTAGGGTTAACGGTTAGGGTTTAGGATTTTTTATTTTATAGTTTAGGGTTTCGGGTTTTGTGTTTAGGCTTTAGTGTTTAGGATTTGGGGTTTAAGGGTTCAGGGTTTGGAGTTTAGGATTTAGGGTTTTGGGTTTTAGATTTTAGGGTTTAGGGTTTGGGATTTTAGGGTTTAAGATTTATTTTTAGGTTTTGTGGCTTTAAAGTTTAGGGTTTAGGGTTTGGGGTTTTAGGGTTTAGGGATCAGGGTGTAGGGTTTAGGGTTTGGGGTTTTGCTTTAGGGTTTATTTTTTATGTTTTAGGGTTTAGGGTCTTAGATTTCAGGTTTTATTGTTTAAGGTTTAGGGTTTTGTGTATAGGATTTAGGGTTAAAGGTTTAGGGTTTAGGTTTATATTTTTAGGTTTTAGGGTTTAGAGTTTAAGATTTCAGGTTTTATAAATTAGGGTTTAGGATTTTTTTTTTTTTGATTTAGTCTTTAGTTTTAGAGGTTAGAGTTTAGGGTTTCAATGATAGGGTTTTAGGGTTTTACATTTTAAAGTTTAGGGTTTGGGGGTTTTAGGGTTTAGGGTTTAGGATTTTTCGGTGTTAGGGGTTTAGGGTTTAGGGATCGGGGGTTTAGGGTTTGGGGTTTTATGTTTTAGGGTTTAGAGTTAAAGATTTCAGGTTTTATAGTTTAGGGTTTAGGGTTTTGTGTTTTGGATTTAGTGTTTAGGGTTTTAGAGTTTAGGGTTTAGGGGTTTCAATGTTAGGGTTTTAGGGTTTTACATTTTAGGGTTCGGGGTTTGGGGTATTAGGGGTTTAGGGTTTAGGGTTTTCGGGTGTTAGGGTTTTGGGTTTAAGGATCGGGGTTTAGGGTTTATATTTTAAGGTTTTAGGGTTTAGAGTTCAAGATTTCGGGTTTTATAGTTTGAGTTTAGGGTTTTGTGTTTTGGATTTAGTGTTTAGTGTTTAGAGTTTAGGGTTTAGGGTTTAATGTTATGGTTTTAGGTTTTTAAATGTTATGGTTTTATGGTTTTACATTTTTAGTGTTTAGGGTTTTGGGTTTAAGATTTCTGGTTTTATAGTTAAGGGTTTAGGGTTTTGTGTTTTGGGTTTAGTCTTTAGGGTTTAGAGTTTAGGGTTTAGGGCTTCAATGTTAGGGTTTTAGGTTTTCTATGTTAGGGTTTTACATTTTAGGGTTTAGGGTTTGGGGTTTTAGGGTTTAGGGATTAGGGTTTGGGCTTTTGGTTTACGGTTTATTTTTTTAGGTTTTAGGGTTTAGGGTCTAAGATTTCAAGTTTTATTGTTTGAGGTTTAGGGTTTTGTGTTTAGGATTTAGGGTTAACGGTTAGGGTTTAGGATTTTTTATTTTATAGTTTAGGGTTTAGGGTTTCGGGTTTTGTGTTTAGGCTTTAGGGTTTAGGATTTGGGGTTTAAGGGTTCAGGGTTTGGAGTTTAGGATTTAGGGTTTTGGGTTTTAGATTTTAGGGTTTAGGGATTGGGATTTTTGGGTTTAGGGTTTATTTTTAGGTTTTGTGGCTTTAAAGTTTAGGGTTTAGGGTTTTAGGTTTTAGGGTTTAGGGTTGAGGATTTCAAGATTTATAGTTTAGGGTTTAGGGTTTTGTGTTCAGGATTTGGGGTTTTGGGTTTAGGGTTTCAATGTTAGGGTTTTAGGATTTTACATTTTAGGGTTTATGGTTTGGGGTTTAGGGTTTTAGGGTTTAGGGTTTAGGATTTCAGTTATAGTTTAGGGTTTAGGGTTTTGTGTTTGGGATTTAGTCATTATGGTTTTAGAGTTTAGGGTTTAGGGTTTTCGATGTTAGGGTTTTAAGTTTTCCATGTTAGGGGTTTTTGGGTTTTACACTTTCGGGTTTTAGGGTTTGGGGTTTTAGGGTTTAGGGATCGGGGTGTAGGGTTTAGGGTTTGGGGGTTTTGCTTTAGGGTTTATTTTTTATGTTTTAGGGTTTAGGGTCTTAGATTTGAGTTTTATTGTTTAAGGTTTAGGGGTTTTTGTGTATAGGATTTAGGGGTTAAAGGTTTAGGGTTTAGGTTTTATATTTTTTAGGTTTTAGGGTTTAGAGTTTAAGATTTGAGTTTTATAAATTAGGGTTTAGGATTTTTTTTTGATTTAGTCTTTAGGGGTTTAGAGGTTAGAGTTTAGGGTTTCAATGATAGGGTTTTAGGGTTTTACATTTTAAAGTTTAGGGTTTGGGGTTTTAGGGTTTAGGATTTTCAGTGTTAGGGTTTAGGGTTTAGGGATCAGGGTTTAGGGTTTGGGGTTTTAGGTTTTAGGGTTTAGAGTTAAAGATTTCAGGTTTTATAGTTTAGGGTTTAGGGTTTTGTGTTTTGGATTTAGTGTTTAGGGTTTAGAGTTTAGGGTTTAGGGTTTCAATGTTAGGGTTTTACATTTTAGGGTTCGGGGGTTTGGGGTGTTAGGGGTTTAGGGGTTTAGGGTTTTCAGTGTTAGGGTTTTGGGTTTAGGGATAAGGTTTTGGGTTTATATTTTAAGGTTTTAGGGTTTAGAGTTCAAGATTTCAGGTTTTAAAGTTTGAGTTTAGGGTTTTGTGTTTTGGATTTAGTGTTTAGGGTTTTAGAGTTTAGGGTTTAGGGTTTAAATGTTATGGTTTTAGGTTTTAAATGTTATGGTTTTATGGTTTTACATTTTAGTGTTTAGGGGTTTTGGGTTTAAGATTTCTGGTTTTATAGTTTAGGGTTTAGGGTTTTGTGTTTTGGGTTTAGTCTTTAGGGTTTAGAGTTTAGGGTTTAGGGCTTCAATGTTAGGGTTTTAGGTTTTCTATGTTAGTGTTTTACATTTTAGGGTTTAGGGTTTGGGGCTTTAGGGTTTAGGGATTAGGGTTTGGGCTTTTGGTTTACGGGTTTATGTTTTTAGGTTTTAGGGTTTAGGGTCTAAGATTTCAAGTTTTATTGTTTGAGGGTTTAGGGTTTTGTGTTTAGGATTTAGGGGTTAACGGTTAGGGTTTAGGATTTTTTATTTTATAGTTTAGGGTTTCGGGGTTTTGTGTTTTAGGGCTTTAGTGTTTAGGATTTGGGGTTTAAGGGTTCGGGGTTTGGAGTTTAGGATTTAGGGGTTTTGGGTTTTAGATTTTAGGGTTTAGGGTTTGGGATTTTAGGGTTTAAGATTTATTTTTAGGGTTTTGTGGCTTTTAAAGTTTAGGGTTTAGGGTTTGGGGTTTTAGGGTTTAGGGATCGGGGTGTAGGGGTTTAGGGTTTGGGGTTTTGCTTTAGGGTTTATTTTTTTATGTTTTAGGGTTTAGGGTCTTAGATTTCAGGTTTTATTGTTTAAGGTTTAGGGTTTTGTGTATAGGATTTAGGGTTAAAGGTTTAGGGTTTAGGTTTATATTTTTAGGTTTTAGGGTTTAGAGTTTAAGATTTCAGGTTTTATAAATTAGGGTTTAGGATTTTTTTTTTTTTGATTTAGTCTTTAGTTTTAGAGGTTAGAGTTTAGGGTTTCAATGATAGGGTTTTAGGGTTTTACATTTTAAAGTTTAGGGTTTGGGGTTTTAGGGTTTAGGGTTTAGGATTTTCAGTGTTAGGGTTTAGGGTTTAGGGATCAGGGTTTAGGGTTTGGGGTTTTAGGTTTTAGGGTTTAGAGTTAAAGATTTCAGGTTTTATAGTTTAGGGTTTAGGGTTTTGTGTTTTGGATTTAGTGTTTAGGGTTTAGAGTTTAGGGTTTAGGGTTTCAATGTTAGGGTTTTAGGGTTTTACATTTTAGGGTTCAGGGTTTGGGGTATTAGGGTTTAGGGTTTAGGGTTTTCAGTGTTAGGGTTTTGGGTTTAAGGATCAGGGTTTAGGGTTTATATTTTAAGGTTTTAGGGTTTAGAGTTCAAGATTTCAGGTTTTATAGTTTGAGTTTAGGGTTTTGTGTTTTGGATTTAGTGTTTAGTGTTTAGAGTTTAGGGTTTAGGGTTTAATGTTATGGTTTTAGGTTTTAAATGTTATGGTTTTATGGTTTTACATTTTAGTGTTTAGGGTTTTGGGTTTAAGATTTCTGGTTTTATAGTTAAGGGTTTAGGGTTTTGTGTTTTGGGTTTAGTCTTTAGGGTTTAGAGTTTAGGGTTTAGGGCTTCAATGTTAGGGTTTTAGGTTTTTCTATGTTAGGGTTTTACATTTTAGGGTTTAGGGTTTGGGGGTTTTAGGGTTTAGGGATTAGGGTTTGGGCTTTTGGTTTTACGGTTTATTTTTTTTAGGTTTTAGGGTTTAGGGTCTAAGATTTCAAGTTTTATTGTTTGAGGTTTAGGGTTTTGTGTTTAGGATTTAGGGTTAACGGTTAGGGTTTAGGATTTTTTTATTTTATAGTTTAGGGTTTCGGGTTTTGTGTTTAGGCTTTAGTGTTTAGGATTTGGGGTTTAAGGGTTCAGGGTTTGGAGTTTAGGATTTAGGGTTTTGAGTTTTAGATTTTAGGGTTTAGGGTTTGGGATTTTAGGGTTTAAGATTTATTTTTTAGGTTTTGTGGCTTTAAAGTTTAGGGTTTAGGGTTTAGGGTTTAAGGTTTGGGATTTTAGGCTTTAGGGTTTATTTTTAGGTTTGGTGGCTTTAAAGTTTAGGCTTTTTGGGTTTTTAGGTTTTAGGGTTTTAGGGTTTAGGATTTGAGATTTATAGTTTAGGGTTTAGGGTTTAGAGTTGAAGATTTCGGGTTTTATAGTTTAGGGTATAGGGTTTTTTGTTTTGGATTTAGTGTTTAGGGTTTAGAGTTTAGGGTTTAGGGTTTCAATGTTAGGGTTTTAGGTTTTTCCATGTTGGGGTTTTATGGTTTTACATTTTAGGGTTTAGGGTTTTGGGTTTAAGATTTCTGGTTTTATAGTTTAGGGTTTAGGGTTTTGTGTTTTGGATTTAGTCTTTATGGTTTTAGAATGTAGGGTTTACGGTTTCAATTTTAGGGTTTTAGGTTTTCCATGTTAGGGTTTTAGGGTTTTACATTTTGAGGTTTAGGGATTGGGGGTTTTTAGGGTTTAGGGTTTTTCGGTGTTAGGGTTTAGGGGTAAGGGATCGGGGGTTTAGTGTTTGGGGGTTTTAGGGTTTAGTGTTTATATTTTTTAGGTTTTAGGGTTTAGAGTTGAAGATTTGGGGTTTTATAGCTTAGGGTTTAGGGTTTTGTGTTTTGGATTCTTGCTTAGGGTTTAGAGTTTAGGGTTTAGGGTTTCAATGTTAGGGTTTTAGATTTTCCATGTTAGGATTTTATATTTTTCGGATTTAGGGTTTGGGGTTTTAGGGTTTTGGGATCGGGGGTTTAGGGTATGGGGTCTAAGATTTCGAGTTTTATTATTTAAGGTTTAGGGGTTTTGTGTTTAGGATTTAGGGTTAGGGGTTTTGGGTTCGGCATATTTCGGATTTAGAGTTTATGGATTAGGGGTTGGGGTTTGGGGGTTTTGGTTTAGGGTTTATTTTTTTATGTTTTAGGGTTTAGGGTCTAAGATTTCAGGTTTTATTGTTTAAGGTTTAGGGTTTTGTGTTTAGGATTTAGGGTTAGGGGTTTAGGGTTTAGCATTTTCGGTTTTAGGGTTTAGGGATCAGGGTTTAGGGTTTAGGGTTTGGGGTTTTGGTTTACAATTTTTTTTTTAGGTTTTAGGGTTTAGGGTCTAAGATTTCAAGTTTTATTGTTTAAGGTTTAGGGTTTTGTGTTTGGATTTAGGATGAACGGTTTAGGGTTTAGATTTTTTATTTTATAGTTTAGGGTTTAGGGTTTCGGGTTTTGTGTTTAGGCTTTAGGGTTTAGGATTTGGGGTTTAAGGGTTCGGGGGTTTGGAGTTTAGGATTTAGGGTTTTGGGTTTTAGATTTTAGGGTTTAGGGTTTAGGGATTGGGATTTTTGGGTTTAGGGTTTATTTTTAGGTTTTGTGGCTTTAAAGTTTAGGGTTTAGGGTTTTAGGTTTTAGGGTTTAGGGTTGAGGATTTCAAGATTTATAGTTTAGGGTTTAGGGTTTTGTGTTCGGGATTTGGGGGTTTTGGGTTTAGGGTTTCAATGTTAGGGTTTTAGGATTTTACATTTTAGGGTTTATGGTTTGGGGTTTAGGGTTTTTAGGGTTTAGGGTTTAGGATTTCCAGATTTATAGTTTAGGGTTTAGGGTTTTGTGTTTAGGATTTAGTCATTATGGTTTAGAGTTTAGGGTTTAGGGTTTCAGTGTTAGGGTTTTAAGTTTTCCATGTTAGGGTTTTTGGGTTTTACACTTTCGGGTTTAGGGTTTGGGGTTTTAGGGTTTAGGGATCGGGGTGTAGGGTTTAGGGTTTGGGGGTTTTGCTTTAGGGTTTATTTTTTATGTTTTAGGGTTTAGGGTCTTAGATTTCAGGTTTTATTGTTTAAGGTTTAGGGTTTTGTGTATAGGATTTAGGGTTAAAGGTTTAGGGTTTAGGTTTATATTTTTAGGTTTTAGGGTTTAGAGTTTAAGATTTCAGGTTTTATAAATTAGGGTTTAGGATTTTTTTTTTTTGATTTAGTCTTTAGGGTTTAGAGGTTAGAGTTTAGGGTTTCAATGATAGGGTTTTAGGGTTTTACATTTTAAAGTTTAGGGTTTGGGGTTTTAGGGTTTAGGGTTTAGGATTTTCAGTGTTAGGGTTTAGGGTTTAGGGATCAGGGTTTAGGGTTTGGGGTTTTAGGTTTTAGGGTTTAGAGTTAAAGATTTCAGTTTTTATAGTTTAGGGTTTAGGGTTTTGTGTTTTGGATTTAGTGTTTAGGGTTTAGAGTTTAGGGTTTAGGGGTTTCAATGTTAGGGTTTTAGGGTTTTACATTTTAGGGTTCAGGGTTTGGGGTATTAGGGTTTAGGGTTTAGGGTTTTCAGTGTTAGGGTTTTGGGTTTAAGGATCAGGGTTTAGGGTTTATATTTTAAGGTTTTAGGGTTTAGAGTTCAAGATTTCAGGTTTTATAGTTTGAGTTTAGGGTTTTGTGTTTTGGATTTAGTGTTTAGTGTTTAGAGTTTAGGGTTTAGGGTTTAATGTTATGGTTTTAGGTTTTAAATGTTATGGTTTTATGGTTTTACATTTTTAGTGTTTAGGGTTTTGGGTTTAAGATTTACGGTTTTTATAGTTAAGGGTTTAGGGTTTTGTGTTTTGGGTTTAGTCTTTAGGGTTTAGAGTTTAGGGTTTAGGGCTTCAATGTTAGGGTTTTAGGTTTTTTCTATGTTAGGGTTTTACATTTTAGGGTTTAGGGTTTGGGGTTTTAGGGTTTAGGGATTAGGGTTTGGGCTTTTGGTTTACGGTTTATTTTTTTTAGGTTTTAGGGTTTAGGGTCTAAGATTTCAAGTTTTATTGTTTGAGGTTTAGGGTTTTGTGTTTAGGATTTAGGGTTAACGGTTAGGGGTTTAGGATTTTTTATTTTATAGTTTAGGGTTTCGGGTTTTGTGTTTAGGCTTTAGTGTTTAGGATTTGGGGGTTTAAGGGTTCGGGGTTTGGAGTTTAGGATTTAGGGTTTTGGGTTTTAGATTTTAGGGTTTAGGGTTTGGGATTTTAGGGTTTAAGATTTATTTTTAGGTTTTGTGGCTTTAAAGTTTAGGGTTTAGGGTTTAGGGTTTAAGGTTTGGGATTTTAGGCTTTAGGGTTTATTTTTAGGTTTGGTGGCTTTAAAGTTTAGGCTTTTGGGTTTTAGGTTTTAGGGTTTTAGGGTTTAGGATTTCGAGATTTATAGTTTAGGGTTTAGGGTTTAGAGTTGAAGATTTCAGGTTTTATAGTTTAGGGTATAGGGTTTTTTGTTTTGGATTTAGTGTTTAGGGGTTTAGAGTTTAGGGTTTAGGGTTTCAATGTTAGGGTTTTAGGTTTTTCCATGTTGGGGTTTTATGGTTTTACATTTTAGGGTTTAGGGTTTTGGGTTTAAGATTTACGGTTTTTATAGTTTAGGGTTTAGGGTTTTGTGTTTTGGATTTAGTCTTTATGGTTTAGAATGTAGGGTTTACGGTTTCAATTTTAGGGTTTTAGGTTTTCCATGTTAGGGTTTTAGGGTTTTACATTTTGAGGTTTAGGGATTGGGGTTTTAGGGTTTAGGGTTTTCAGTGTTAGGGTTTAGGGGTAAGGGATCAGGGTTTAGTGTTTGGGGTTTTAGGGTTTAGTGTTTATATTTTTAGGTTTTAGGGTTTAGAGTTGAAGATTTCAGGTTTTATAGCTTAGGGTTTAGGGTTTTGTGTTTTGGATTTACTGCTTAGAGTTTAGAGTTTAGGGTTTAGGGTTTCAATGTTAGGGTTTTAGATTTTCCATGTTAGGATTTTATATTTTTCGGATTTAGGGTTTGGGGTTTTAGGGTTTTGGGATCGGGGGTTTAGGGTATGGGGTCTAAGATTTCAGGTTTTATTATTTAAGGTTTAGGGTTTTGTGTTTAGGATTTAGGGTTAGGGGTTTTGGGTTCAGCATATTCGGATTTAGAGTTTATGGATTAGGGGTTGGGGTTTGGGGTTTTGGTTTAGGGTTTATTTTTTTATGTTTTAGGGTTTAGGGTCTAAGATTTGGGGTTTTATTGTTTAAGGTTTAGGGGTTTTGTGTTTAGGATTTAGGGTTAGGGGTTTAGGGTTTAGCATTTTCGGTTTTAGGGTTTAGGGATCAGGGTTTAGGGTTTAGGGTTTGGGGTTTTGGTTTACAATTTTTTTTTTAGGTTTTAGGGTTTAGGGTCTAAGATTTCAAGTTTTATTGTTTAAGGTTTAGGGTTTTGTGTTTGGATTTAGGATGAACGGTTTAGGGTTTAGATTTTTTATTTTATAGTTTAGGGTTTAGGGTTTCGGGTTTTGTGTTTAGGCTTTAGGGTTTAGGATTTGGGGTTTAAGGGTTCAGGGTTTGGAGTTTAGGATTTAGGGTTTTGGGTTTTAGATTTTAGGGTTTAGGGTTTAGGGATTGGGATTTTTGGGTTTAGGGTTTATTTTTAGGTTTTGTGGCTTTAAAGTTTAGGGTTTAGGGTTTTAGGTTTTAGGGTTTAGGGTTGAGGATTTCAAGATTTATAGTTTAGGGTTTAGGGTTTTGTGTTCAGGATTTGGGGTTTTGGGTTTAGGGTTTCAATGTTAGGGTTTTAGGATTTTACATTTTAGGGTTTATGGTTTGGGGTTTAGGGTTTTAGGGTTTAGGGTTTAGGATTTCCAGATTTATAGTTTAGGGTTTAGGGTTTTGTGTTTAGGATTTAGTCATTATGGTTTAGAGTTTAGGGTTTAGGGTTTCAGTGTTAGGGTTTTAAGTTTTCCATGTTAGGGTTTTTGGGTTTTACACTTTCGGGTTTAGGGTTTGGGGTTTTAGGGTTTAGGGATCAGGGTGTAGGGTTTAGGGTTTGGGGTTTTGCTTTAGGGTTTATTTTTTATGTTTTAGGGTTTAGGGTCTTAGATTTCAGTTTTATTGTTTAAGGTTTAGGGTTTTGTGTATAGGATTTAGGGTTAAAGGTTTAGGGTTTAGGTTTATATTTTTAGGTTTTAGGGTTTAGAGTTTAAGATTTCAGGTTTTATAAATTAGGGTTTAGGATTTTTTTTTTTTTGATTTAGTCTTTAGGGTTTAGAGGTTAGAGTTTAGGGTTTCAATGATAGGGTTTTAGGGTTTTACATTTTAAAGTTTAGGGTTTGGGGTTTTAGGGTTTAGGGTTTAGGATTTTCAGTGTTAGGGTTTAGGGTTTAGGGATCAGGGTTTAGGGTTTGGGGTTTTAGGTTTTAGGGTTTAGAGTTAAAGATTTCAGTTTTTATAGTTTAGGGTTTAGGGTTTTGTGTTTTGGATTTAGTGTTTAGGGTTTAGAGTTTAGGGTTTAGGGTTTCAATGTTAGGGTTTTAGGGTTTTACATTTTAGGGTTCAGGGTTTGGGGTATTAGGGTTTAGGGTTTAGGGTTTTCAGTGTTAGGGTTTTGGGTTTAAGGGATCGGGGTTTTAGGGTTTATATTTTAAGGTTTTAGGGTTTAGAGTTCAAGATTTCAGGTTTTATAGTTTGAGTTTAGGGTTTTGTGTTTTGGATTTAGTGTTTAGGGTTTAGAGTTTAGGGTTTAGGGTTTAAATGTTATGGTTTTAGGTTTTAAATGTTATGGTTTTATGGTTTTACATTTTTAGTGTTTAGGGTTTTGGGTTTAAGATTTACGGTTTTTATAGTTAAGGGTTTAGGGTTTTGTGTTTTGGGTTTAGTCTTTAGGGGTTTAGAGTTTAGGGTTTAGGGCTTCAATGTTAGGGTTTTAGGTTTTTCTATGTTAGTGTTTTACATTTTAGGGTTTAGGGTTTGGGGCTTTTAGGGTTTAGGGATTAGGGTTTGGGCTTTTGGTTTTCGGTTTATTTTTTTAGGTTTTAGGGTTTAGGGTCTAAGATTTCAAGTTTTATTGTTTGAGGTTTAGGGTTTTGTGTTTAGGATTTAGGGTTAACGGTTAGGGTTTAGGATTTTTTATTTTATAGTTTAGGGTTTCGGGTTTTGTGTTTAGGCTTTAGTGTTTAGGATTTGGGGTTTAAGGGTTCAGGGTTTGGAGTTTAGGATTTAGGGTTTTGGGTTTTAGATTTTAGGGTTTAGGGTTTGGGATTTTAGGGTTTAAGATTTATTTTTAGGTTTTGTGGCTTTAAAGTTTAGGGTTTAGGGTTTAGGGTTTAAGGTTTGGGATTTTAGGCTTTAGGGTTTATTTTTAGGTTTGGTGGCTTTAAAGTTTAGGCTTTTGGGTTTTAGGTTTTAGGGTTTTAGGGTTTAGGATTTCGAGATTTATAGTTTAGGGTTTAGGGTTTAGAGTTGAAGATTTCAGGTTTTATAGTTTAGGGTATAGGGTTTTTTGTTTTGGATTTAGTGTTTAGGGTTTAGAGTTTAGGGTTTAGGGTTTCAATGTTAGGGTTTTAGGTTTTCCATGTTGGGGTTTTATGGTTTTACATTTTAGGGTTTAGGGTTTTGGGTTTAAGATTTCTGGTTTTATAGTTTAGGGTTTAGGGTTTTGTGTTTTGGATTTAGTCTTTATGGTTTAGAATGTAGGGTTTACGGTTTCAATTTTAGGGTTTTAGGTTTTCCATGTTAGGGTTTTAGGGTTTTACATTTTGAGGTTTAGGGATTGGGGGTTTTAGGGTTTAGGGTTTTTCGGTGTTAGGGTTTAGGGGGTAAGGGATCGGGGGTTTAGTGTTTGGGGTTTTAGGGTTTAGTGTTTATATTTTTTAGGTTTTAGGGTTTAGAGTTGAAGATTTCGGGTTTTATAGCTTAGGGTTTAGGGTTTTGTGTTTTTGGATTCTTGCTTAGGGTTTAGAGTTTAGGGTTTAGGGTTTCAATGTTAGGGTTTTAGATTTTCCATGTTAGGATTTTATATTTTTCGGATTTAGGGTTTGGGGGTTTTAGGGTTTTGGGATCGGGGTTTAGGGTATGGGGTCTAAGATTTGAGGTTTTATTATTTAAGGTTTAGGGGTTTTGTGTTTAGGATTTAGGGTTAGGGGTTTTGGGTTCGGCATTTTCGGATTTAGAGTTTATGGATTAGGGGTTGGGGTTTGGGGTTTTGGTTTAGGGTTTATTTTTTTATGTTTTAGGGTTTAGGGTCTAAGATTTCAGGTTTTATTGTTTAAGGTTTAGGGTTTTGTGTTTAGGATTTAGGGTTAGGGGTTTAGGGTTTAGCATTTTCGGTTTTAGGGTTTAGGGATCAGGGTTTAGGGTTTAGGGTTTGGGGTTTTGGTTTACAATTTTTTTTTTAGGTTTTAGGGTTTAGGGTCTAAGATTTCAAGTTTTATTGTTTAAGGTTTAGGGTTTTGTGTTTGGATTTAGGATGAACGGTTTAGGGTTTAGATTTTTTATTTTATAGTTTAGGGTTTAGGGTTTCGGGTTTTGTGTTTAGGCTTTAGGGTTTAGGATTTGGGGTTTAAGGGTTCAGGGTTTGGAGTTTAGGATTTAGGGTTTTGGGTTTTAGATTTTAGGGTTTAGGGTTTGGGATTTTAGGGTTTAAGATTTATTTTTAGGTTTTGTGGCTTTAAAGTTTAGGGTTTAGGGTTTAGGGTTTAAGGTTTGGGATTTTAGGCTTTAGGGTTTATTTTTAGGTTTGGTGGCTTTAAAGTTTAGGCTTTTGGGTTTTAGGTTTTAGGGTTTTAGGGTTTAGGATTTCGAGATTTATAGTTTAGGGTTTAGGGTTTAGAGTTGAAGATTTCAGGTTTTATAGTTTAGGGTATAGGGTTTTTTGTTTTGGATTTAGTGTTTAGGGTTTAGAGTTTAGGGTTTAGGGTTTCAATGTTAGGGTTTTAGGGTTTTACATTTTAGGGTTCAGGGTTTGGGGTATTAGGGTTTAGGGTTTAGGGTTTTCAGTGTTAGGGTTTTGGGTTTAAGGATCAGGGTTTAGGGTTTATATTTTAAGGTTTTAGGGTTTAGAGTTCAAGATTTCAGGTTTTATAGTTTGAGTTTAGGGTTTTGTGTTTTGGATTTAGTGTTTAGTGTTTAGAGTTTAGGGTTTAGGGTTTAATGTTATGGTTTTAGGTTTTAAATGTTATGGTTTTATGGTTTTACATTTTAGTGTTTAGGGTTTTGGGTTTAAGATTTCTGGTTTTATAGTTAAGGGTTTAGGGTTTTGTGTTTTGGGTTTAGTCTTTAGGGTTTAGAGTTTAGGGTTTAGGGCTTCAATGTTAGGGTTTTAGGTTTTTCTATGTTAGGGTTTTACATTTTAGGGTTTAGGGTTTGGGGTTTTAGGGTTTAGGGATTAGGGTTTGGGCTTTTGGTTTACGGTTTATTTTTTTAGGTTTTAGGGTTTAGGGTCTAAGATTTCAAGTTTTATTGTTTGAGGTTTAGGGTTTTGTGTTTAGGATTTAGGGTTAACGGTTAGGGTTTAGGATTTTTTATTTTATAGTTTAGGGTTTCGGGTTTTGTGTTTAGGCTTTAGTGTTTAGGATTTGGGGTTTAAGGGTTCAGGGTTTGGAGTTTAGGATTTAGGGTTTTGGGTTTTAGATTTTAGGGTTTAGGGTTTGGGATTTTAGGGTTTAAGATTTATTTTTAGGTTTTGTGGCTTTAAAGTTTAGGGTTTAGGGTTTAGGGTTTAAGGTTTGGGATTTTAGGCTTTAGGGTTTATTTTTAGGTTTGGTGGCTTTAAAGTTTAGGCTTTTGGGTTTTAGGTTTTAGGGTTTTAGGGTTTAGGATTTCGAGATTTATAGTTTAGGGTTTAGGGTTTAGAGTTGAAGATTTCAGGTTTTATAGTTTAGGGTATAGGGTTTTTTGTTTTGGATTTAGTGTTTAGGGTTTAGAGTTTAGGGTTTAGGGTTTCAATGTTAGGGTTTTAGGTTTTCCATGTTGGGGTTTTATGGTTTTACATTTTAGGGTTTAGGGTTTTGGGTTTAAGATTTTACGGTTTTTATAGTTTAGGGTTTAGGGTTTTGTGTTTTGGATTTAGTCTTTATGGTTTAGAATGTAGGGTTTACGGTTTCAATTTTAGGGTTTTAGGTTTTCCATGTTAGGGTTTTAGGGTTTTACATTTTGAGGTTTAGGGATTGGGGGTTTTTAGGGTTTAGGGTTTTTCGGTGTTAGGGTTTAGGGGGTAAGGGATCGGGGGTTTAGTGTTTGGGGTTTTAGGGTTTAGTGTTTATATTTTTTAGGTTTTAGGGTTTAGAGTTGAAGATTTCGGGTTTTATAGCTTAGGGTTTAGGGTTTTGTGTTTTGGATTCTTGCTTAGGGTTTAGAGTTTAGGGTTTAGGGTTTCAATGTTAGGGTTTTAGATTTTCCATGTTAGGATTTTATATTTTTCGGATTTAGGGTTTGGGGTTTTAGGGTTTTGGGATCGGGGGTTTAGGGTATGGGGTCTAAGATTTGAGGTTTTATTATTTAAGGTTTAGGGGTTTTGTGTTTAGGATTTAGGGTTAGGGGTTTTGGGTTCGGCATTTTCGGATTTAGAGTTTATGGATTAGGGGTTGGGGTTTGGGGTTTTGGTTTAGGGTTTATTTTTTTATGTTTTAGGGTTTAGGGTCTAAGATTTCAGGTTTTATTGTTTAAGGTTTAGGGTTTTGTGTTTAGGATTTAGGGTTAGGGGTTTAGGGTTTAGCATTTTTCGGTTTTAGGGTTTAGGGATCGGGGTTTAGGGTTTAGGGTTTGGGGTTTTGGTTTACAATTTTTTTTTAGGTTTTAGGGTTTAGGGTCTAAGATTTCAAGTTTTATTGTTTAAGGTTTAGGGTTTTGTGTTTGGATTTAGGATGAACGGTTTAGGGTTTAGATTTTTTTATTTTATAGTTTAGGGTTTAGGGTTTCGGGTTTTGTGTTTAGGCTTTAGGGTTTAGGATTTGGGGTTTAAGGGTTCGGGGGTTTGGAGTTTAGGATTTAGGGTTTTGGGTTTTAGATTTTAGGGTTTAGGGTTTAGGGATTGGGATTTTTTGGGTTTAGGGTTTATTTTTAGGTTTTGTGGCTTTAAAGTTTAGGGTTTAGGGTTTTAGGTTTTAGGGTTTAGGGTTGAGGATTTCAAGATTTATAGTTTAGGGTTTAGGGTTTTGTGTTCGGGATTTGGGGGTTTTGGGTTTAGGGTTTCAATGTTAGGGTTTTAGGATTTTACATTTTAGGGTTTATGGTTTGGGGTTTAGGGTTTTAGGGTTTAGGGTTTAGGATTTCCAGATTTATAGTTTAGGGTTTAGGGTTTTGTGTTTAGGATTTAGTCATTATGGTTTAGAGTTTAGGGTTTAGGGTTTCAGTGTTAGGGTTTTAAGTTTTCCATGTTAGGGTTTTTGGGTTTTACACTTTCGGGTTTAGGGTTTGGGGTTTTAGGGTTTAGGGATCAGGGTGTAGGGTTTAGGGTTTGGGGTTTTGCTTTAGGGTTTATTTTTTATGTTTTAGGGTTTAGGGTCTTAGATTTCAGGTTTTATTGTTTAAGGTTTAGGGTTTTGTGTATAGGATTTAGGGTTAAAGGTTTAGGGTTTAGGTTTATATTTTTAGGTTTTAGGGTTTAGAGTTTAAGATTTCAGGTTTTATAAATTAGGGTTTAGGATTTTTTTTTTTTTGATTTAGTCTTTAGGGTTTAGAGGTTAGAGTTTAGGGTTTCAATGATAGGGTTTTAGGGTTTTACATTTTAAAGTTTAGGGTTTGGGGTTTTAGGGTTTAGGGTTTAGGATTTTCAGTGTTAGGGTTTAGGGTTTAGGGATCAGGGTTTAGGGTTTGGGGTTTTATGTTTTAGGGTTTAGAGTTAAAGATTTCAGGTTTTATAGTTTAGGGTTTAGGGTTTTGTGTTTTGGATTTAGTGTTTAGGGTTTAGAGTTTAGGGTTTAGGGTTTCAATGTTAGGGTTTTAGGGTTTTACATTTTAGGGTTCGGGGGTTTGGGGTATTAGGGTTTAGGGTTTAGGGTTTTCAGTGTTAGGGTTTTGGGTTTAAGGATCGGGGTTTAGGGGTTTATATTTTAAGGTTTTAGGGTTTAGAGTTCAAGATTTCAGGTTTTATAGTTTGAGTTTAGGGTTTTGTGTTTTGGATTTAGTGTTTAGTGTTTAGAGTTTAGGGTTTAGGGTTTAATGTTATGGTTTTAGGTTTTAAATGTTATGGTTTTATGGTTTTACATTTTAGTGTTTAGGGTTTTGGGTTTAAGATTTCTGGTTTTATAGTTAAGGGTTTAGGGTTTTGTGTTTTGGGTTTAGTCTTTAGGGGTTTAGAGTTTAGGGTTTAGGGCTTCAATGTTAGGGTTTTAGGTTTTCTATGTTAGGGTTTTACATTTTAGGGTTTAGGGTTTGGGGTTTTAGGGTTTAGGGATTAGGGTTTGGGCTTTTGGTTTACGGTTTATTTTTTTAGGTTTTAGGGTTTAGGGTCTAAGATTTCAAGTTTTATTGTTTGAGGTTTAGGGTTTTGTGTTTAGGATTTAGGGTTAACGGTTAGGGTTTAGGATTTTTTATTTTATAGTTTAGGGTTTCGGGTTTTGTGTTTAGGCTTTAGTGTTTAGGATTTGGGGTTTAAGGGTTCAGGGTTTGGAGTTTAGGATTTAGGGTTTTGGGTTTTAGATTTTAGGGTTTAGGGTTTGGGATTTTAGGGTTTAAGATTTATTTTTAGGTTTTGTGGCTTTAAAGTTTAGGGTTTAGGGTTTAGGGTTTAAGGTTTGGGATTTTAGGCTTTAGGGTTTATTTTTAGGTTTGGTGGCTTTAAAGTTTAGGCTTTTGGGTTTTAGGTTTTAGGGTTTTAGGGTTTAGGATTTCGAGATTTATAGTTTAGGGTTTAGGGTTTAGAGTTGAAGATTTCAGGTTTTATAGTTTAGGGTATAGGGTTTTTTGTTTTGGATTTAGTGTTTAGGGTTTAGAGTTTAGGGTTTAGGGTTTCAATGTTAGGGTTTTAGGTTTTTCCATGTTGGGGTTTTATGGTTTTACATTTTAGGGTTTAGGGTTTTGGGTTTAAGATTTACGGTTTTTATAGTTTAGGGTTTAGGGTTTTGTGTTTTGGATTTAGTCTTTATGGTTTTAGAATGTAGGGTTTACGGTTTCAATTTTAGGGTTTTAGGTTTTCCATGTTAGGGTTTTAGGGTTTTACATTTTGAGGTTTAGGGATTGGGGGTTTTAGGGTTTAGGGTTTTTCGGTGTTAGGGTTTAGGGGGTAAGGGATCGGGGGTTTAGTGTTTGGGGTTTTAGGGTTTAGTGTTTATATTTTTTAGGTTTTAGGGTTTAGAGTTGAAGATTTCGGGTTTTATAGCTTAGGGTTTAGGGTTTTGTGTTTTGGATTCTTGCTTAGGGTTTAGAGTTTAGGGTTTAGGGTTTCAATGTTAGGGTTTTAGATTTTCCATGTTAGGATTTTATATTTTTCGGATTTAGGGTTTGGGGTTTTAGGGTTTTGGGATCGGGGGTTTAGGGTATGGGGTCTAAGATTTGGGGTTTTATTATTTAAGGTTTAGGGGTTTTGTGTTTAGGATTTAGGGTTAGGGGTTTTGGGTTCAGCATTTTCGGATTTAGAGTTTATGGATTAGGGGTTGGGGTTTGGGGTTTTGGTTTAGGGTTTATTTTTTTATGTTTTAGGGTTTAGGGTCTAAGATTTCAGGTTTTATTGTTTAAGGTTTAGGGTTTTGTGTTTAGGATTTAGGGTTAGGGGTTTAGGGTTTAGCATTTTCGGTTTTAGGGTTTAGGGATCGGGGTTTAGGGTTTAGGGTTTGGGGTTTTGGTTTACAATTTTTTTTTTAGGTTTTAGGGTTTAGGGTCTAAGATTTCAAGTTTTATTGTTTAAGGTTTAGGGTTTTGTGTTTGGATTTAGGATGAACGGTTTAGGGTTTAGATTTTTTATTTTATAGTTTAGGGTTTAGGGTTTCGGGGTTTTGTGTTTAGGCTTTAGGGTTTAGGATTTGGGGGTTTAAGGGTTCGGGGGTTTGGAGTTTAGGATTTAGGGTTTTGGGTTTTAGATTTTAGGGTTTAGGGTTTAGGGATTGGGATTTTTTGGGTTTAGGGTTTATTTTTAGGTTTTGTGGCTTTAAAGTTTAGGGTTTAGGGTTTTAGGTTTTAGGGTTTAGGGTTGAGGATTTCAAGATTTATAGTTTAGGGTTTAGGGTTTTGTGTTCAGGATTTGGGGTTTTGGGTTTAGGGTTTCAATGTTAGGGTTTTAGGATTTTACATTTTAGGGTTTATGGTTTGGGGTTTAGGGTTTTAGGGTTTAGGGTTTAGGATTTCCAGATTTATAGTTTAGGGTTTAGGGTTTTGTGTTTAGGATTTAGTCATTATGGTTTAGAGTTTAGGGTTTAGGGTTTCAGTGTTAGGGTTTTAAGTTTTCCATGTTAGGGTTTTTGGGTTTTACACTTTCGGGTTTAGGGTTTGGGGTTTTAGGGTTTAGGGATCGGGGGTGTAGGGTTTAGGGTTTGGGGTTTTGCTTTAGGGTTTATTTTTTATGTTTTAGGGTTTAGGGTCTTAGATTTCAGGTTTTATTGTTTAAGGTTTAGGGTTTTGTGTATAGGATTTAGGGTTAAAGGTTTAGGGTTTAGGTTTATATTTTTAGGTTTTAGGGTTTAGAGTTTAAGATTTCAGGTTTTATAAATTAGGGTTTAGGATTTTTTTTTTTTTGATTTAGTCTTTAGGGTTTAGAGGTTAGAGTTTAGGGTTTCAATGATAGGGTTTTAGGGTTTTACATTTTTAAAGTTTAGGGTTTGGGGTTTTAGGGTTTAGGGTTTAGGATTTTTCGGTGTTAGGGTTTAGGGTTTAGGGATCGGGGGTTTAGGGTTTGGGGGTTTTAGGTTTTAGGGTTTAGAGTTAAAGATTTCGGGTTTTTATAGTTTAGGGTTTAGGGTTTTGTGTTTTGGATTTAGTGTTTAGGGTTTAGAGTTTAGGGTTTAGGGTTTCAATGTTAGGGTTTTAGGGTTTTACATTTTAGGGTTCAGGGTTTGGGGTATTAGGGTTTAGGGTTTAGGGTTTTCAGTGTTAGGGTTTTGGGTTTAAGGATCGGGGGTTTAGGGTTTATATTTTTAAGGTTTTAGGGTTTAGAGTTCAAGATTTCGGGTTTTATAGTTTGAGTTTAGGGTTTTGTGTTTTGGATTTAGTGTTTAGTGTTTAGAGTTTAGGGTTTAGGGTTTAATGTTATGGTTTTAGGTTTTAAATGTTATGGTTTTATGGTTTTACATTTTTAGTGTTTAGGGTTTTGGGTTTAAGATTTACGGTTTTTATAGTTAAGGGTTTAGGGTTTTGTGTTTTGGGTTTAGTCTTTAGGGGTTTAGAGTTTAGGGTTTAGGGCTTCAATGTTAGGGTTTTAGGTTTTTCTATGTTAGGGTTTTACATTTTAGGGTTTAGGGTTTGGGGTTTTAGGGTTTAGGGATTAGGGTTTGGGCTTTTGGTTTACGGTTTATTTTTTTAGGTTTTAGGGTTTAGGGTCTAAGATTTCAAGTTTTATTGTTTGAGGTTTAGGGTTTTGTGTTTAGGATTTAGGGTTAACGGTTAGGGTTTAGGATTTTTTATTTTATAGTTTAGGGTTTCGGGTTTTGTGTTTAGGCTTTAGTGTTTAGGATTTGGGGTTTAAGGGTTCAGGGTTTGGAGTTTAGGATTTAGGGTTTTGGGTTTTAGATTTTAGGGTTTAGGGTTTGGGATTTTAGGGTTTAAGATTTATTTTTAGGTTTTGTGGCTTTAAAGTTTAGGGTTTAGGGTTTAGGGTTTAAGGTTTGGGATTTTAGGCTTTAGGGTTTATTTTTAGGTTTGGTGGCTTTAAAGTTTAGGCTTTTGGGTTTTTAGGTTTTAGGGTTTTAGGGTTTAGGATTTCGAGATTTATAGTTTAGGGTTTAGGGTTTAGAGTTGAAGATTTCAGGTTTTATAGTTTAGGGTATAGGGTTTTTTGTTTTGGATTTAGTGTTTAGGGTTTAGAGTTTAGGGTTTAGGGTTTCAATGTTAGGGTTTTAGGTTTTCCATGTTGGGGTTTTATGGTTTTACATTTTAGGGTTTAGGGTTTTGGGTTTAAGATTTCTGGTTTTATAGTTTAGGGTTTAGGGTTTTGTGTTTTGGATTTAGTCTTTATGGTTTAGAATGTAGGGTTTACGGTTTCAATTTTAGGGTTTTAGGTTTTCCATGTTAGGGTTTTAGGGTTTTACATTTTGAGGTTTAGGGATTGGGGGTTTTAGGGTTTAGGGTTTTTCGGTGTTAGGGTTTAGGGGTAAGGGATCGGGGGTTTAGTGTTTGGGGTTTTAGGGTTTAGTGTTTATATTTTTTAGGTTTTAGGGTTTAGAGTTGAAGATTTCGGGGTTTTATAGCTTAGGGTTTAGGGTTTTGTGTTTTGGATTCTTGCTTAGGGTTTAGAGTTTAGGGTTTAGGGTTTCAATGTTAGGGTTTTAGATTTTCCATGTTAGGATTTTATATTTTTCGGATTTAGGGTTTGGGGGTTTTAGGGTTTTGGGATCGGGGTTTAGGGTATGGGGTCTAAGATTTCGAGTTTTATTATTTAAGGTTTAGGGTTTTGTGTTTAGGATTTAGGGTTAGGGGTTTTGGGTTCGGCATTTTCGGATTTAGAGTTTATGGATTAGGGGTTGGGGTTTGGGGTTTTGGTTTAGGGTTTATTTTTTTATGTTTTAGGGTTTAGGGTCTAAGATTTGGGTTTTATTGTTTAAGGTTTAGGGTTTTGTGTTTAGGATTTAGGGTTAGGGGTTTAGGGTTTAGCATTTTTCGGTTTTAGGGTTTAGGGATCGGGGTTTAGGGTTTAGGGTTTGGGGTTTTGGTTTACAATTTTTTTTTAGGTTTTAGGGTTTAGGGTCTAAGATTTCAAGTTTTATTGTTTAAGGTTTAGGGGTTTTGTGTTTGGATTTAGGATGAACGGTTTAGGGTTTAGATTTTTTTATTTTATAGTTTAGGGTTTAGGGTTTCGGGGTTTTGTGTTTAGGCTTTAGGGTTTAGGATTTGGGGGTTTAAGGGTTCGGGGGTTTGGAGTTTAGGATTTAGGGTTTTGGGTTTTAGATTTTAGGGTTTAGGGTTTAGGGATTGGGATTTTTTGGGTTTAGGGTTTATTTTTAGGTTTTGTGGCTTTAAAGTTTAGGGTTTAGGGTTTTAGGTTTTAGGGTTTAGGGTTGAGGATTTCAAGATTTATAGTTTAGGGTTTAGGGTTTTGTGTTCGGGATTTGGGGGTTTTGGGTTTAGGGTTTCAATGTTAGGGTTTTAGGATTTTACATTTTAGGGTTTATGGTTTGGGGTTTAGGGTTTTAGGGTTTAGGGTTTAGGATTTCAGTTATAGTTTAGGGTTTAGGGTTTTGTGTTTAGGATTTAGTCATTATGGTTTAGAGTTTAGGGTTTAGGGTTTTCGGTGTTAGGGTTTTAAGTTTTTCCATGTTAGGGGTTTTTGGGTTTTACACTTTCGGGTTTAGGGTTTGGGGTTTTAGGGTTTAGGGATCGGGGGTGTAGGGTTTAGGGTTTGGGGTTTTGCTTTAGGGTTTATTTTTTATGTTTTAGGGTTTAGGGTCTTAGATTTCAGGTTTTATTGTTTAAGGTTTAGGGTTTTGTGTATAGGATTTAGGGTTAAAGGTTTAGGGTTTAGGTTTATATTTTTAGGTTTTAGGGTTTAGAGTTTAAGATTTCAGGTTTTATAAATTAGGGTTTAGGATTTTTTTTTTTTTGATTTAGTCTTTAGGGTTTAGAGGTTAGAGTTTAGGGTTTCAATGATAGGGTTTTAGGGTTTTACATTTTTAAAGTTTAGGGTTTGGGGTTTTAGGGTTTAGGGTTTAGGATTTTCAGTGTTAGGGTTTAGGGTTTAGGGATCAGGGTTTAGGGTTTGGGGTTTTAGGTTTTAGGGTTTAGAGTTAAAGATTTCAGGTTTTATAGTTTAGGGTTTAGGGTTTTGTGTTTTGGATTTAGTGTTTAGGGTTTAGAGTTTAGGGTTTAGGGTTTCAATGTTAGGGTTTTAGGGTTTTACATTTTAGGGTTCAGGGTTTGGGGTATTAGGGTTTAGGGTTTAGGGTTTTCAGTGTTAGGGTTTTGGGTTTAAGGATCAGGGTTTAGGGTTTATATTTTAAGGTTTTAGGGTTTAGAGTTCAAGATTTCAGGTTTTATAGTTTGAGTTTAGGGTTTTGTGTTTTGGATTTAGTGTTTAGTGTTTAGAGTTTAGGGTTTAGGGTTTAATGTTATGGTTTTAGGTTTTAAATGTTATGGTTTTATGGTTTTACATTTTTAGTGTTTAGGGTTTTGGGTTTAAGATTTACGGTTTTTATAGTTAAGGGTTTAGGGTTTTGTGTTTTGGGTTTAGTCTTTAGGGGTTTAGAGTTTAGGGTTTAGGGCTTCAATGTTAGGGTTTTAGGTTTTTCTATGTTAGGGTTTTACATTTTAGGGTTTAGGGTTTGGGGTTTTAGGGTTTAGGGATTAGGGTTTGGGGTTTTGGTTTACGGTTTATTTTTTTAGGTTTTAGGGTTTAGGGTCTAAGATTTCAAGTTTTATTATTTAAGGTTTAGGGTTCTGTGTTTAGGATTTAGGGTTAACGGTTAGGGTTTAGGATTTTTTATTTTATAGTTTAGGGTTTCGGGGTTTTGTGTTTAGGCTTTAGTGTTTAGGATTTGGGGTTTAAGGGTTCAGGGTTTGGAGTTTAGGATTTAGGGTTTTGGGTTTTAGATTTTAGGGTTTAGGGTTTGGGATTTTAGGGTTTAAGGTTTATTTTTAGGTTTTGTGGCTTTAAAGTTTAGGGTTTAGAGTTTAGGGTTTAGGGTTTGGGTTTTAGGGTTTAGGGTTTATTTTTAGGTTTATTGGCTTTAAAGTTTAGGCTTTTGGGTTTTAGGTTTTAGGGTTTTAGGGTTTAGGATTTCGAGATTTATAGTTTAGGGTTTAGGGTTTAGAGTTGAAGATTTCAGGTTTTATAGTTTAGGGTATAGGGTTTTTTGTTTTGGATTTAGTGTTTAGGGTTTAGAGTTTAGGGTTTAGGGTTTCAATGTTAGGGTTTTAGGTTTTCCATGTTGGGGTTTTATGGTTTTACATTTTAGGGTTTAGGGTTTTGGGTTTAAGATTTCTGGTTTTATAGTTTAGGGTTTAGGGTTTTGTGTTTTGGATTTAGTCTTTATGGTTTAGAATGTAGGGTTTACGGTTTCAATTTTAGGGTTTTAGGTTTTCCATGTTAGGGTTTTAGGGTTTTACATTTTGAGGTTTAGGGATTGGGGTTTTAGGGTTTAGGGTTTTCAGTGTTAGGGTTTAGGGGTAAGGGATCAGGGTTTAGTGTTTGGGGTTTTAGGGTTTAGTGTTTATATTTTTAGGTTTTAGGGTTTAGAGTTGAAGATTTCAGGTTTTATAGCTTAGGGTTTAGGGTTTTGTGTTTTGGATTTACTGCTTAGGGTTTAGAGTTTAGGGTTTAGGGTTTCAATGTTAGGGTTTTAGATTTTCCATGTTAGGATTTTATATTTTCGGATTTAGGGTTTGGGGTTTTAGGGTTTTGGGATCGGGGTTTAGGGTATGGGGTCTAAGATTTCAGGTTTTATTATTTAAGGTTTAGGGTTTTGTGTTTAGGATTTAGGGTTAGGGGTTTTGGGTTCAGCATTTTCGGATTTAGAGTTTATGGATTAGGGGTTGGGGTTTGGGGTTTTGGTTTAGGGTTTATTTTTTTATGTTTTAGGGTTTAGGGTCTAAGATTTCAGGTTTTATTGTTTAAGGTTTAGGGTTTTGTGTTTAGGATTTAGGGTTAGGGGTTTAGGGTTTAGCATTTTCGGTTTTAGGGTTTAGGGATCAGGGTTTAGGGTTTAGGGTTTGGGGTTTTGGTTTACAATTTTTTTTTTAGGTTTTAGGGTTTAGGGTCTAAGATTTCAAGTTTTATTGTTTAAGGTTTAGGGTTTTGTGTTTGGATTTAGGATGAACGGTTTAGGGTTTAGATTTTTTATTTTATAGTTTAGGGTTTAGGGTTTCGGGGTTTTGTGTTTAGGCTTTAGGGTTTAGGATTTGGGGTTTAAGGGTTCGGGGGTTTGGAGTTTAGGATTTAGGGTTTTGGGTTTTAGATTTTAGGGTTTAGGGTTTAGGGATTGGGATTTTTTGGGTTTAGGGTTTATTTTTAGGTTTTGTGGCTTTAAAGTTTAGGGTTTAGGGTTTTAGGTTTTAGGGTTTAGGGTTGAGGATTTCAAGATTTATAGTTTAGGGTTTAGGGTTTTGTGTTCAGGATTTGGGGTTTTGGGTTTAGGGTTTCAATGTTAGGGTTTTAGGATTTTACATTTTAGGGTTTATGGTTTGGGGTTTAGGGTTTTAGGGTTTAGGGTTTAGGATTTCCAGATTTATAGTTTAGGGTTTAGGGTTTTGTGTTTAGGATTTAGTCATTATGGTTTAGAGTTTAGGGTTTAGGGTTTCAGTGTTAGGGTTTTAAGTTTTCCATGTTAGGGTTTTTGGGTTTTACACTTTCGGGTTTAGGGTTTGGGGTTTTAGGGTTTAGGGATCGGGGGTGTAGGGTTTAGGGTTTGGGGGTTTTGCTTTAGGGTTTATTTTTTATGTTTTAGGGTTTAGGGTCTTAGATTTCAGGTTTTATTGTTTAAGGTTTAGGGTTTTGTGTATAGGATTTAGGGTTAAAGGTTTAGGGTTTAGGTTTATATTTTTAGGTTTTAGGGTTTAGAGTTTAAGATTTCAGGTTTTATAAATTAGGGTTTAGGATTTTTTTTTTTTTGATTTAGTCTTTAGGGTTTAGAGGTTAGAGTTTAGGGTTTCAATGATAGGGTTTTAGGGTTTTACATTTTAAAGTTTAGGGTTTGGGGTTTTAGGGTTTAGGGTTTAGGAATTTTCAGTGTTAGGGTTTAGGGTTTAGGGATCGGGGGTTTAGGGTTTGGGGTTTTAGGTTTTAGGGTTTAGAGTTAAAGATTTCAGGTTTTATAGTTTAGGGTTTAGGGTTTTGTGTTTTGGATTTAGTGTTTAGGGTTTAGAGTTTAGGGTTTAGGGTTTCAATGTTAGGGTTTTAGGGTTTTACATTTTAGGGTTCAGGGTTTGGGGTATTAGGGTTTAGGGTTTAGGGTTTTTCGGTGTTAGGGTTTTGGGTTTAAGGATCGGGGGTTTAGGGTTTATATTTTAAGGTTTTAGGGTTTAGAGTTCAAGATTTCGGGTTTTATAGTTTGAGTTTAGGGTTTTGTGTTTTGGATTTAGTGTTTAGTGTTTAGAGTTTAGGGTTTAGGGTTTAATGTTATGGTTTTAGGTTTTTAAATGTTATGGTTTTATGGTTTTACATTTTTAGTGTTTAGGGTTTTGGGTTTAAGATTTACGGTTTTTACAGTTAAGGGTTTAGGGTTTTGTGTTTTGGGTTTAGTCTTTAGGGGTTTAGAGTTTAGGGTTTAGGGCTTCAATGTTAGGGTTTTAGGTTTTTCTATGTTAGGGTTTTTACATTTTAGGGTTTAGGGTTTGGGGTTTTAGGGTTTAGGGATTAGGGTTTGGGCTTTTGGTTTACGGTTTATTTTTTTTAGGTTTTAGGGTTTAGGGTCTAAGATTTCAAGTTTTATTGTTTGAGGTTTAGGGTTTTGTGTTTAGGATTTAGGGTTAACGGTTAGGGTTTAGGATTTTTTATTTTATAGTTTAGGGTTTCGGGGTTTTGTGTTTAGGCTTTAGTGTTTAGGATTTGGGGGTTTAAGGGTTCGGGGTTTGGAGTTTAGGATTTAGGGTTTTGGGTTTTAGATTTTAGGGTTTAGGGTTTGGGATTTTAGGGTTTAAGATTTATTTTTAGGTTTTGTGGCTTTAAAGTTTAGGGTTTAGGGTTTAGGGTTTAAGGTTTGGGATTTTTAGGCTTTAGGGTTTACTTTTAGGTTTGGTGGCTTTAAAGTTTAGGCTTTTGGGTTTTAGGTTTTAGGGTTTTAGGGTTTAGGATTTCGAGATTTATAGTTTAGGGTTTAGAGTTGAAGATTTCAGGTTTTATAGTTTAGGGTATAGGGTTTTTTGTTTTGGATTTAGTGTTTAGGGTTTAGAGTTTAGGGTTTAGGGTTTCAATGTTAGGGTTTTAGGTTTTCCATGTTGGGGGTTTTATGGTTTTTACATTTTAGGGTTTAGGGTTTTGGGTTTAAGATTTACGGTTTTTATAGTTTAGGGTTTAGGGTTTTGTGTTTTGGATTTAGTCTTTATGGTTTAGAATGTAGGGTTTACGGTTTCAATTTTAGGGTTTTAGGTTTTCCATGTTAGGGTTTTAGGGTTTTACATTTTGAGGTTTAGGGATTGGGGTTTTAGGGTTTAGGGTTTTCAGTGTTAGGGTTTAGGGGTAAGGGATCAGGGTTTAGTGTTTGGGGTTTTAGGGTTTAGTGTTTATATTTTTAGGTTTTAGGGTTTAGAGTTGAAGATTTCAGGTTTTATAGCTTAGGGTTTAGGGTTTTGTGTTTTGGATTTACTGCTTAGGGTTTAGAGTTTAGGGTTTAGGGTTTCAATGTTAGGGTTTTAGATTTTCCATGTTAGGATTTTATATTTTCGGATTTAGGGTTTGGGGTTTTAGGGTTTTGGGATCAGGGTTTAGGGTATGGGGTCTAAGATTTCAGGTTTTATTATTTAAGGTTTAGGGTTTTGTGTTTAGGATTTAGGGTTAGGGGTTTTGGGTTCAGCATTTTCGGATTTAGAGTTTATGGATTAGGGGTTGGGGTTTGGGGTTTTGGTTTAGGGTTTATTTTTTTATGTTTTAGGGTTTAGGGTCTAAGATTTCAGGTTTTATTGTTTAAGGTTTAGGGTTTTGTGTTTAGGATTTAGGGTTAGGGGTTTAGGGTTTAGTATTTTCGGTTTTAGGGTTTAGGGATCAGGGTTTAGGGTTTAGGGTTTGGGGTTTTGGTTTACAATTTTTTTTTTAGGTTTTAGGGTTTAGGGTCTAAGATTTCAAGTTTTATTGTTTAAGGTTTAGGGTTTTGTGTTTGGATTTAGGATGAACGGTTTAGGGTTTAGATTTTTTATTTTATAGTTTAGGGTTTAGGGTTTCGGGTTTTGTGTTTAGGCTTTAGGGTTTAGGATTTGGGGTTTAAGGGTTCAGGGTTTGGAGTTTAGGATTTAGGGTTTTGGGTTTTAGATTTTAGGGTTTAGGGTTTAGGGATTGGGATTTTTGGGTTTAGGGTTTATTTTTAGGTTTTGTGGCTTTAAAGTTTAGGGTTTAGGGTTTTAGGTTTTAGGGTTTAGGGTTGAGGATTTCAAGATTTATAGTTTAGGGTTTAGGGTTTTGTGTTCAGGATTTGGGGTTTTGGGTTTAGGGTTTCAATGTTAGGGTTTTAGGATTTTACATTTTAGGGTTTATGGTTTGGGGTTTAGGGTTTTAGGGTTTAGGGTTTAGGATTTCCTGATTTATAGTTTAGGGTTTAGGGTTTTGTGTTTAGGATTTAGTCATTATGGTTTAGAGTTTAGGGTTTAAGGTTTGGGATTTTAGGCTTTAGGGTTTATTTTTAGGTTTGGTGGCTTTAAAGTTTAGGCTTTTGGGTTTCAGGTTTTAGGGTTTTAGGGTTTAGGATTTCGAGATTTATAGTTTAGGGTTTAGGGGTTTAGAGTTGAAGATTTCGGGTTTTATAGTTTAGGGTATAGGGTTTTTGTTTTGGATTTAGTGTTTAGGGTTTAGAGTTTAGGGTTTAGGGTTTCAATGTTAGGGTTTTAGGTTTTCCATGTTGGGGTTTTATGGTTTTACATTTTAGGGTTTAGGGTTTTGGGTTTAAGATTTCTGGTTTTATAGTTTAGGGTTTAGGGTTTTGTGTTTTGGATTTAGTCTTTATGGTTTAGAATGTAGGGTTTACGGTTTCAATTTTAGGGTTTTAGGTTTTCCATGTTAGGGTTTTAGGGTTTTACATTTTGAGGTTTAGGGATTGGGGTTTTAGGGTTTAGGGTTTTCAGTGTTAGGGTTTAGGGGTAAGGGATCAGGGTTTAGTGTTTGGGGTTTTAGGGTTTAGTGTTTATATTTTTAGGTTTTAGGGTTTAGAGTTGAAGATTTCAGGTTTTATAGCTTAGGGTTTAGGGTTTTGTGTTTTGGATTTACTGCTTAGGGTTTAGAGTTTAGGGTTTAGGGTTTCAATGTTAGGGTTTTAGATTTTCCATGTTAGGATTTTATATTTTCGGATTTAGGGTTTGGGGTTTTAGGGTTTTGGGATCAGGGTTTAGGGTATGGGGTCTAAGATTTCAGGTTTTATTGTTTAAGGTTTAGGGTTTTGTGTTTAGGATTTAGGGTTAGGGGTTCAGCATTTTCGGATTTAGAGTTTATGGATTAGGGGTTGGGGTTTGGGGTTTTGGTTTAGGGTTTATTTTTTTATGTTTTAGGGTTTAGGGTCTAAGATTTCAGGTTTTATTGTTTAAGGTTTAGGGTTTTGTGTTTAGGATTTAGGGTTAGGGGTTTAGGGTTTAGCATTTTCGGTTTTAGGGTTTAGGGATCAGGGTTTAGGGTTTGGGGTTTTGGTTTACAATTTTTTTTTTAGGTTTTAGGGTTTAGGGTCTAAGATTTCAAGTTTTATTGTTTAAGGTTTAGGGTTTTGTGTTTGGATTTAGGATGACCGGTTTAGGGTTTAGATTTTTTATTTTATAGTTTAGGGTTTAGGGTTTCGGGTTTTGTGTTTAGGCTTTAGGGTTTAGGATTTGGGGTTTAAGGGTTCAGGGTTTGGAGTTTAGGATTTAGGGTTTTGGGTTTTAGATTTTAGGGTTTAGGGTTTAGGGATTGGATTTTTGGGTTTAGGGTTTATTTTTAGGTTTTGTGGCTTTAAAGTTTAGGGTTTAGGGTTTTAGGTTTTAGGGTTTAGGGTTGAGGATTTCAAGATTTATAGTTTAGGGTTTAGGGTTTTGTGTTCAGGATTTGGGGTTTTGGGTTTAGGGTTTCAATGTTAGGGTTTTAGGATTTTACATTTTAGGGTTTATGGTTTGGGGTTTTAGGGTTTTAGGGTTTAGGTTTTAGGATTTCAAGATTTATAGTTTAGGGTTTAGGGTTTTGTGTTTTGGATTTAGTGTTTAGGGTTTAGAGTTTAGGGTTTAGGGTTTCAGTGTTAGGGTTTTAGGTTTTCCATGTTAGGGTTTTATGGTTTTACATTTTAGGGTTTAGGGTTTTGGGTTTTAGATTTCTGGTTTTATAGTTTAGGGTTTAGGGTTTTGTGTTTTGGATTTAGTCTTTAGGGTTTAGAGTTTTAGGTTTAGGGTTTTAGGTTTTCCATGTTAGAGTTTTTGGGTTTTAGGGTTTTCGGATCAGGTTTCAGGGTTTATTTTTTTATGTTTTGGGGTCTAAGGTCTAAGATTTCAGGTTTTATTGTTTAAGGTTTAGGGTTTTGTGTTCAGCATTTTCGGTTATAGGGTTTAAGGTTTGGGGTGTTAGGGTTTTGGGTTTATATTTTTAGGTTTTAGGGTTTAGAGTTAAAGATTTCAGGTTTTATAGTTTAGGGTATAGGGTTTTTTGTTTTGGATTTAGTGTTTAGGGTTTAGAGTTTAGGGTTTAGGGTTTCAATGTTAGGGTTTTAGGTTTTCCATGTTGGGGTTTTATGGTTTTACATTTTAGGGTTTAGGGTTTTGGGTTTAAGATTTCAGGTTTTATAGTTTAGGGTTTAGGGTTTTGTGTTTTGGATTTAGTCTTTAGGGTTTAGAGTGTAGGGTTTACGGATTCAATTTTAGGGTTTTAAGTTTTCCATGTTAGGGTTTTAGGGTTTTACATTTTGGGGTTTAGGGATTGGGGTTTTAGGGTTTAGGGTTTTCCGTGTTAGGGTTTAGGGGTAAGGGATCAGGGTTTAGTGTTTGGGGTTTTAGGGTTTAGTGTTTATATTTTTAGGTTTTAGGGTTTAGAGTTGAAGATTTCAGGTTTTATAGTTTAGGGTTTTGTGTTTTGGATTTACTGTTTAGGGTTTAGAGTTTAGGGTTTAGGGTTTCAATGTTAGGATTTTAGGTTTTCCATGTTAGGATTTTACATTTTAGGGTTTAGGGTTTGGGGTTTTAGGGTTTAAGGATCAGGGTTTAGGGTTTGGGGTTTTGGTTTACGGTTTATTTTTTTAGGTTTTAGGGTTTAAGGTCTTAGATTTCAAGTTTTATTGTTTAAGGTTTAGGGTTTTGTGTTTAGGATTTAGGGTTAACGGTTTAGGGTTTAGGATTTTCTATTTTATAGTTTAGGATTTTGGGTTTTCGGGTTTAGGTTTATATTTTTAGGTTTGAGGGTTTAGAGTTGAAGATTTAAGGTTTTATAGTTTAGGGTTTAGAGTTTTGTGTTTTGGATTTAGTGTTTAGGGTATAGAGTTTAGGGTTTAGGGTTTCAATGTTAGGGTTTTAGGTTTTCCATGTTAGGGTTTTACATTTTAGGGTTTAGGGTTTTGGGTTTTAGGGTTTAGGGATCAGGGTTTCGGGTTTGGGATTTCAGTTTACGGTTTATTTTTTTAGGTTTTAGGGTTCTAAGATTTCAGGTTTTATTGTTTAAGGTTTAGGGTCTTGTGTTTAGAATTTAGGGTTAGGGGTTTAAGGTTTAGCATTTTCGGTTTTAGGGTTTAGGGATCAGGGTTTAGGGTTTAGGGTTTTGGGTTTTGGTTTACGGTTTCTTTTTTTAGGTTTTAGGATTTAGGGTCTAAGATTTCAAGTTTTATTGTTTAAGGTTTAGGGTTTTGTGTTTGGATTTAGGATTAACGGTTTAGGGTTTAGATTTTTTATTTTAGGGTTTAGGGTTTAGGGTTTAGGGTTTAGGGTTTTGGGTTTTAGGGTTTAGGTTTATGTTCTTAGGGTTTAGGGTCTAAGATTTCAAGTTTTATTGTTTAAGGTTTAGGGTTTTATGTTTAAGATTTAGGGTTAAAGGTTTAGGGTTTAGGATTTTCAGTTATAGGGTTTAGGGATTAGGGTTTAGGGTTTTGGATTTTGGGTTTTAGGGTTTAGGTTTATATTTTTAGGTTTTGGGGTTTAGGTTTATATTTATAGGTTTTAGGGTTTAGAGTTGAAGATTTCAGGTTTTATAATTTAGGGTTTAGGGTCTTGTGTTGTTGATTTAGTCTTTAGAGTTTAGAGTTTAGGGTTTAGGGTTTCAATGTTAGGGTTTTAGATTTTCCATGCTAGGGATTGAGGGTTTTAAATTTTAAAGTTTAGGGTTTGGGGTTTTAGGGTTTAGGGTTTAGGGATCAGGGATCAGGGATTAGGGTTTGGCATTCTAGGGTTTACGGTTTATATTTTTAGGTTTTAGGGTTTAGAGTTGAGGATTTCAGGTTTTATAGTTTAGGGTTTAGGGTTTAGAGTTTAGGGTTTAGGATTTCAATGTTAGGGTTTTAGGTTTTCCATGTTAGGGTTTTATGGTTTTCCATTTTTGGCTTTAGGGTTTTGGGTTTTGTGTTTTGGATTTAGTCTTTAGGGTTTAGAGTTTTGGGTTTAGGGTTTCAATGTTAGGGTTTTAGGTTTTCCATGTTAGGGTTTTACATTTTAGGGTTTAGTGTTTGGGGTTATAGGGTTTAGGGATCAGGATTTAGGGTTTGGGGTTTTGGTTTACGGTTTATTTTTTTAGGTTTTAGGGTTTAGGGTCTAAGATTTCAAGTTTTATTGTTTAAGGTTTAAGGTTTTGTATTTAGGATTTAGGGTTAACGGTTATGGTTTAGGATTTTTTATTTTATAGTTTAGGGTTTAGGGTTTCGGGTTTTGTGTTTAGCCTCTAGGGTTTAGGATTTGGGGTTTAAGGGTTCAGGGTTTGGAGTTTAGGATTTAGGGTTTTATGTTTTAGATTTTAGGGTTTAGGGTTTGGGATTTTAGGGTTTAAGGTTTATTTTTAGGTTTTGTGGCTTTAAAGTTTAGGGTTTAGGGTTTAAGGTTTGGGATTTTAGGGTTTAGGGTTTATTTTTAGGTTTGGTGGCTGTAAAGATTAGGGTTTTGGGTTTTAGGTTTTAGGGTCTTAGGGTTTAGGGTTTAGGATTTCGAGATTTATAGTTTAGGGTTTAGGGTTTTGTGTTCAGGATTTAGGGTTTTGGGTTTACGGTTTCAATGTTAGGGTTTCAGGATTTTACATTTTAGGGTTTGTGGTTTTGGGTTTTAGGGTTTTGGGTTTAGGATTTCCAGATTTATAGTTTAGGGTTTAGGGTTTTGTGTTTTGGATTTAGTCTTTATGGTTTAGAGTTTAGGGTTTTGGGTTTCAATGTTAGGGTTTTAGGTTTTCCATGTTAGAGTTTTTGGGTTTTACACATTCGGATTTAGGGCTTGGGGTTTTAGGGTTTTGGGATCAGGGTTTAGGGTTTATTTTTTTATGTTTTGGGGTTTAGGGTCTAAGATTTCAGGTTTTATTGTTTAAGGTTTAGGGTTTTGTGTTTAGGATTTAGGGTTAAGGGTTTAGGGTTTAGGATTTTCTATTTTATAGTTTAGGATTTTGGGTTTTCGGGTTTAGGTTTATATTTTTAGGTTTGAGGGTTTAGAGTTGAAGATTTAAGGTTTTATAGTTTAGGGTTTAGAGTTTTGTGTTTTGGATTTAGTGTTTAGGGTATAGAGTTTAGGGTTTAGGGTTTCAATGTTAGGGTTTTAGGTTTTCCATGTTAGGGTTTTACATTTTAGGGTTTAGGGTTTGGGGTTATAGGGTTTAGGGATCAGGATTTAGGGTTTGGGGTTTTGGTTTACGGTTTATTTTTTTAGGTTTTAGGGTTTAGGGTCTAAGATTTCAAGTTTTATTGTTTAAGGTTTAAGGTTTTGTATTTAGGATTTAGGGTTAACGGTTATGGTTTAGGATTTTTTATTTTATAGTTTAGGGTTTAGGGTTTCGGGTTTTGTGTTTAGCCTCTAGGGTTTAGGATTTGGGGTTTAAGGGTTCAGGGTTTGGAGTTTAGGATTTAGGGTTTTATGTTTTAGATTTTAGGGTTTAGGGTTTGGGATTTTAGGGTTTAAGGTTTATTTTTAGGTTTTGTGGCTTTAAAGTTTAGGGTTTAGGGTTTAAGGTTTGGGATTTTAGGGTTTAGGGTTTATTTTTAGGTTTGGTGGCTTTAAAGATTAGGGTTTTGGGTTTTAGGTTTTAGGGTTTTAGGGTTTAGGGTTTAGGATTTCGAGATTTATAGTTTAGGGTTTAGGGTTTTGTGTTCAGGATTTAGGGTTTTGTGTTTAGGGTTTCAATGTTAGGGTTTGTGGTTTAGGGTTTGTGGTTTAGGGTTTTAGGGTTTTGGGTTTAGGATTTCCAGATTTATAGTTTATGGTTTAGGGTTTTGTGTTTTGGATTTAGTCTTTATGGTTTAGAGTTTAGGGTTTAGGGTTTCAATGTTAGGGTTTTAGGTTTTCCATGTTAGAGTTTTTGGGTTTTACACTTTCGGATTTAGGGTTTGGGGGTTTTAGGGTTTTGGGATCAGGGTTTAGGGTTTATTTTTTTATGTTTTGGGGTTTAGGGTCTAAGATTTCAGGTTTTATTGTTTAAGGTTTAGGGTTTTGTGTTTAGGATTTAGGGTTAGGGGTTTTGGGTTCAGCATTTTCGGTTTTAGGGTTTAGGGTTTAGGGTTTGGGGTTTTAGGGTTTAGGGTTTATATTTTTAGGTTTTAGGGTTTACAGTTCAAGATTTCAGGTTTTATAGTTTAGGGTTTATGGTTTTGTGTTTTGGATTTAGTGTTTAGGGTTTAGGGTTTCAATGTTAGGGTTTTAGGTTTTCCATTTCAGGGTTTTCTGGTTTTACATTTTAGGGTTTAGGGTTTGGGGTTTTAGGGTTTAGGGATCAGGGTTTAGGGTTTAGGGTTTTAGTTTAGGCTTATTTTTCTAGGGTCTAAGATTTCGGGTTTTATTGTTTAAGGTTTAGGGTTTTGTGTTTAGGATTTAGGGTTAAAGGTTTAGGGTTTAGGATTTTTAGTTATAGGGTTTAGGGATTAGGGTTTAGGGTTTAGGATTTTGGGTTTTAGGGTTTAGGTTTATATTTTTAGGGTTTAGAGTTGAAGATTTCAGGTTTTATAATTTAGGGTTTAGGGTTTTGTGTTGTTGATTTAGTCTTTAGAGTTTAGAGTTTTGGGTTTAGGGTTTCAATGTTAGGGTTTTAGATTTTCCATGCTAGGGATTGAGGGTTTTAAATTTTAAAGTTTAGGGTTTGGGGTTTTAGGGTTTAGGGTTTAGGGATCAGGGATCAGTGATTAGGGTTTGGCATTTTAGGGTTTAGGGTTTATATTTTTAGGTTTTAGGGTTTAGAGTTGAGGATTTCAGGTTTTATAGTTTAGGGTTTAGGGTTTAGGGTTTAGAGTTTAGGGTTTAGGGTTTAGGGTTTAGAGTTTAGGGTTTAGGGTTTCAATGTTAGGGTTTTAGGTTTTCCATGTTAGGGTTTTACATTTTAGGGTTTAGGGTTTTGGGTTTTAGGGTTTAGGGATCAGGGTTTCGGGTTTGGGATTTCGGTTTACGGTTTATTTTTTTAGGTTTTAGGGTTCTAAGATTTCAGGTTTTATTGTTTAAGGTTTAGGGTCTTGTGTTTAGAATTTAGGGTTAGGGGTTTAAGGTTTAGCATTTTCGGTTTTAGGGTTTAGGGATCAGGGTTTAGGGTTTAGTGTTTTTGGTTTTGGTTTACGGTTTCTTTTTTTAGGTTTTAGGATTTAGGGTCTAAGATTTCAAGTTTTATTGTTTAAGGTTTAGGGTTTTGTGTTTGGATTTAGGATTAACGGTTTAGGGTTTAGATTTTTTATTTTAGGGTTTAGGGTTTAGGGTTTAGGGTTTTGGGTTTTAGGGTTTAGGTTTATGTTCTTAGGGTTTAGGGTCTAAGATTTCAAGTTTTATTGTTTAAGGTTTAGGGTTTTATGTTTAAGATTTAGGGTTAAAGGTTTAGGGTTTAGGATTTTCAGTTATAGGGTTTAGGGATTAGGGTTTAGGGTTTTGGATTTTGGGTTTTAGGGTTTAGGTTTATATTTTTAGGTTTTGGGGTTTAGGTTTATATTTATATGTTTTAGGGTTTAGAGTTGAAGATTTCAGGTTTTATAATTTAGGGTTTAGGGTCTTGTGTTGTTGATTTAGTCTTTAGAGTTTAGAGTTTAGGGTTTAGGGTTTCAATGTTAGGGTTTTAGATTTTCCATGCTAGGGATTGAGGGTTTTAAATTTTAAAGTTTAGGGTTTGGGGTTTTAGGGTTTAGGGTTTAGGGATCAGGGATCAGGGATTAGGGTTTGGCATTCTAGGGTTTACGGTTTATATTTTTAGGTTTTAGGGTTTAGAGTTGAGGATTTCAGGTTTTATAGTTTAGGGTTTAGGGTTTGGGGTTTAGGGTTTAGAGTTTAGGGTTTAGGGTTTCAATGTTAGGGTTTTAGGTTTTCCATGTTAGGGTTTTATGGTTTTCCATTTTTGGCTTTAGGGTTTTGGGTTTTGTGTTTTGGATTTAGTCTTTAGGGTTTAGAGTTTTGGGTTTAGGGTTTCAATGTTAGGGTTTTAGGTTTTCCATGTTAGGGTTTTACATTTTAGGGTTTAGTGTTTGGGGTTTTAGGGTTTAGGGATCAGGATTTAGGGTTTGGGGTTTTGGTTTACGGTTTATTTTTTTAGGTTTTAGGGTTTAGGGTCTAAGATTTCAAGTTTTATTGTTTAAGGTTTAAGGTTTTGTATTTAGGATTTAGGGTTAACGGTTATGGTTTAGGATTTTTTATTTTATAGTTTAGGGTTTAGGGTTTCGGGTTTTGTGTTTAGCCTTTAGGGTTTAGGATTTGGGGTTTAAGGGTTCAGGGTTTGGAGTTTAGGATTTAGGGTTTTATGTTTTAGATTTTAGGGTTTAGGGTTTGGGATTTTAGGGTTTAAGGTTTATTTTTAGGTTTTGTGGCTTTAAAGTTTAGGGTTTAGGGTTTAAGGTTTGGGATTTTTAGGGTTTAGGGTTTATTTTTTAGGTTTGGTGGTTTGTAAAGATTAGGGTTTTGGGTTTTAGGTTTTAGGGTCTTAGGGTTTAGGGTTTAGGATTTCGAGATTTATAGTTTAGGGTTTAGGGTTTTGTGTTGGGGATTTAGGGGTTTTGGGTTTACGGTTTTCAATGTTAGGGTTTTGGGATTTTTACATTTTAGGGTTTGTGGTTTTTGGGTTTTAGGGTTTTGGGTTTAGGATTTCAGTTATAGTTTAGGGTTTAGGGGTTTTGTGTTTTGGATTTAGTCTTTATGGTTTAGAGTTTAGGGTTTTGGGTTTCAATGTTAGGGTTTTAGGTTTTCCATGTTAGAGTTTTTGGGTTTTACACATTCGGATTTAGGGCTTGGGGTTTTAGGGTTTTGGGATCAGGGTTTAGGGTTTATTTTTTTATGGTTTGGGTCTAAGGTCTAAGATTTAAGGTTTTATTGTTTAAGGTTTAGGGTTTTGTGTTTAGGATTTAGGGTTAGGGGTTTTGGGTTCAGCATTTTCGGTTTTAGGGTTTAGGGTTTAGGGTTTGGGGTTTTAGGGTTTAGGGTTTATATTTTTAGGTTCTAGGGTTTACAGTACAAGATTTCAGGTTTTATAGTTTAGGGTTTATGGTTTTGTGTTTTGGATTTAGTGTTTAGGGTTTAGGGTTTCAATGTTAGGGTTTTAGGTTTTCCATTTCAGGGTTTTCTGGTTTTACATTTTAGGGTTTAGGGTTTTAGGGTTTAGGGATCTGGGTTTAGGGTTTAGGGTTTTAGTTTAGGCTTATTTTTCTAGGGTCTAAGATTTCGGGTTTTATTGTTTAAGGTTTAGGGTTTTGTGTTTAGGATTTAGGGTTAAAGGTTTAGGGTTTAGGATTTTTAGTTATAGGGTTTAGGGATTAGGGTTTAGGGTTTAGGATTTTGGGTTTTAGGGTTTAGGTTTATATTTTTAGGGTTTAGAGTTGAAGATTTCAGGTTTTATAATTTAGGGTTTAGGGTCTTGTGTTGTTGATTTAGTCTTTAGAGTTTAGAGTTTAGGGTTTAGGGTTTCAATGTTAGGGTTTTAGATTTTCCATGCTAGGGATTGAGGGTTTTAAATTTTAAAGTTTAGGGTTTGGGGTTTTAGGGTTTAGGGTTTAGGGATCAGGGATCAGTGATTAGGGTTTGGCATTTTAGGGTTTAGGGTTTATATTTTTAGGTTTTAGGGTTTAGAGTTGAGGATTTCAGGTTTTATAGTTTAGGGTTTAGGGTTTAGGGTTTAGAGTTTAGGGTTTAGGGTTTCAATGTTAGGGTTTTAGGTTTTCCGTGTTAGGGTTTTATGGTTTTCCATTTTTGGGTTTAGGGTTTTGGGTTTAAGATTTCTGGTTTTATAGTTTAGGGTTTAGGGTTTTGTGTTTTGGATTTAGTCTTTAGGGTTTAGAGTATTGGGTTTAGGGTTTCAATGTTAGGGTTTTAGTTTTTCCATGTTAGGGTTTTACATTTTAGGGTTTAGGGTTTGGGGTTTTAGGGTTTAGGGATCAGGATTTAGGATTTGGGGTTTTGGTTTACGGTTTAGTTTTTTAGGTTTTAGGGTTTAGGGTCTAAGATTTCAAGTTTGATTGTTTAAGGTTTGAGGTTTTGTATTTAGGATTTAGGGTTAACGGTTAGGGTTTAGGATTTTTTATTTTATAGTTTAGGGTTTAGGGTTTCGGGTTTTGTGTTTAGCCTTTAGGGTTTAGGATTTGGGGTTTAAGGGTTCAGGGTTTGGAGTTTAGGATTTAGGGTTTTATGTTTTAGATTTTAGGGTTTAGGGTTTGGAATTTTAGGGTTTAGGGTTTGGGATTTTAGGGTTTAAGGTTTATTTTTAGGTTTTGTGGCTTTAAAGTTTAGGGTTTAGGGTTTAAGGTTTGGGATTTTAGGGTTTAGGGTTTATTTTTAGGTTTGGTGGCTGTAAAGATTAGGGTTTTGGGTTTTAGGTTTTAGGGTCTTAGGGTTTAGGGTTTAGTATTTCGAGATTTATAGTTTAGGGTTTAGGGTTTTGTGTTCAGGATTTAGGGTTTTGGGTTTACGGTTTCAATGTTAGGGTTTCAGGATTTTACATTTTAGGGTTTGTGGTTTAGGGTTTTAGGGTTTTGGGTTTAGGACTTCCAGATTTATAGTTTAGGGTTTAGGGTTTTGTGTTTTGGATTTAGTCTTTATGGTTTAGAGTTTAGGGTTTAGGGTTTCAATGTTAGGGTTTTAGGTTTTCCGTGTTAGAGTTTTTGGGTTTTACACATTCGGATTTAGGGCTTGGGGTTTTAGGCTTTTGGGATCAGGGTTTACGGTTTATTTTTTTATGGTTTGGGGTCTAAGGTCTAAGATTTAAGGTTTTATTGTTTAAGGTTTAGGGTTTTGTGTTTAGGATTTAGGGTTAGGGGTTTTGGGTTCAGCATTTTCGGTTTTAGGGTTTAGGGTTTAGGGTTTGGGGTTTTAGGGTTTATATTTTTAGGTTTTAGGGTTTACAGTTCAAGATTTCAGGTTTTATAGTTTAGGGTTTATGGTTTTGTGTTTTGGATTTAGTGTTTAGGGTTTAGGGTTTCAATGTTAGGGTTTTAGGTTTTCCATTTCAGGGTTTTCTGGTTTTACATTTTAGGGTTTAGGGTTTCAGGGTTTAGGGATCTGGGTTTAGGGTTTTGGGTTTTAGTTTAGGCTTATTTTTCTAGGGTCTAAGATTTCAGGTTTTATTGTTTAAGGTTTAGGGTTTTGTGTTTAGGATTTAGGGTTAAAGGTTTAGGGTTTAGGATTTTCAGTTATAGGGTTTAGGGATTAGGGTTTAGGGTTTAGGATTTTGGGTTTTAGGGTTTAGGTTTGTATTTTTAGGTTTTAGGGTTTAGGGTTTTGTGTTTTTGATTTAGTCTTTAGGGTTTAGAGTTTAGGGTTTAGGGTTTCAATGTTAGGGTTTTAGATTTTCCATGTTAGGGATTGAGGGTTTTACATTTTAAAGTTTAGGGTTTGGGGTTTTAGGGTTTAGGGTTTTCAGTGTTAGGGTTTAGGGTTTAAGGATCAGGGATTAGGGTTTGGCATTTTAGGGTTTAGGGTTTATATTTTTAGGTTTCAGGGTTTAGAGTTGAAGATTTCAGGTTTTATAGTTTAGGGTTTAGGGTTTTGTGTTTTGGATTTACTGTTTAGGGTTTAGAGTTTAGTGTTTAGGGTTTGGAGTTTAGGGTTTCAATGTTAGGGTTTTAGGTTTTCCATGTTAGGGTTTTAGGGTTTTACATTTTAGGGTTTAGGGTTTGGGGTTTTAGGGTTTAGGGTTTAGGGTTTTCAGTGTTAGGGTTTATGGTTTAGAGATCAGGGTTTAGGGTTTTGGGTTTTAGGGTTTAGGGTTTATATTTTTAGGTTTTACGGTTTAGAGTTGAAGATTTCAGGTTTTATAGTTTAGGGTTTTGTGTTTTGGATTTAGTGTTTAGGGTTTAGAGTTTAGGTTTTCAATGTTAGGGTTTTAGGTTTTCCATGTTAGGGTTTAGGGTTTAGGGTTTAGGATTTTCAGTGTTAGGGTTTAGGGTTTAGGGATCAGGGTTTAGGGTTTGGGGTTTTAGGTTTTAGGGTTTATATTTTTAGGTTTTAGGGTTTAGAGTTGAAGATTTCAGGTTTTATAGTTTGGGGTTTAGGGTTTCGTGTTTTGGATTTAGTGTTTAGGGTTTAGAGTTTAGGGTTTAGGGTTTCAATGTTAGGGTTTTAGGTTTTCCATGTTAGGGTTATAGGGTTTTGCATTTTAGGGTTTAGGGTTTGGGGTATTAGGGTTTAGGGTTTAGGGTTTTCAGTGTTAGGGTTTTGGGTTTAGGGATCAGGGTTTAGGGTTTGGGGTTTTAGGGTTTAGGGTTTATATTTTTAGGTTTTAGGGTTTAGAGTTCAAGATTTCAGGTTTTATAGTTTAGGGTTTAGGGTTTTGTGTTTTGGATTTAGTGTTTAGGGTTTAGAGTTTAAGGTTTAGGGTTTCAATGTTAGGGTTTTAGGTTTTCCATGTTAGGGTTTTATGGTTTTACATTTTAGGGTTTAGGGTTTTGGGTTTATTATTTCTGGTTTTATAGTTTAGGGTTTAGGGTTTTGTGTTTTGGATTTAGTCTTTAGGGTTTAGAGTTTTGGGTTTAGGGTTTCAATGTTAGGGTTTTAGGTTTTCCATGTTAGGGTTTTACATTTTAGGGTTTAGGGTTTGGGGTTTTAGGGTTTAGGGATCAGGGTTTAGGGTTTCGGGTTTTGGTTTACGGTTTATTTTTTTAGGTTTTAGGGTTTTGTGTTTTGGATTTAGTCTTTATGGTTTAGAGTTTAGGGTTTAGGGTTTTAATGTTAGGGTTTTAGGTTTTCCATGTTAGAGTTTTTGGGTTTAACACTTTCGGATTTAGGGTTTGGGGGGTCTTAGGGTTTTGGGATCAGGGTTTAAGGTTTATTTTTTTACGTTTTGGGGTTTAGGGTCTATGATTTCAGGTTTTATTGTTTAAGGTTTAGGGTTTTGTGTTTAGGATTTAGGGTTGGGGGTTTTGGGTTCAGTGTTTTCGATTTTAGGGTTTAGGGATTAGGGTTTGGGGTTTTGGTTTAGGGTTTATTTTTTTATGGTTTAGGGTTTAGGGTCTATGATTTCAGGTTTTATTGTTTAAGGTTTAGGGTATTTTTTTTAGGATTTAGGGTTAAGGGTTTAGGGTTAGGATTTTCAGTTATAGGGTTTAGGGATTAGGGTTTGGGGTTTCAGGGTTTAGGGTTTATCTTTTCGGTTTTAGGGTTTACAGTTCAATATTTCAGGTTTTATAGTTTAGGGTTTATGGTTTTGTGTTTTGGATTTAGTGTTTAGGGTTTAGGGTTTCAATGTTAGGGTTTTAGGTTTACCACTTAAGGGTTTTCTGGTTTTACATTTTAGGGTTTAGGGTTCGGGGTTTCAGGGTTTAGGGATCAGGGTTTAGGGTTTAGGGTCTTGGATTTTGGTTTAGGGTTTATTTTTTTAGTGTTTAGGGTTTAGGGTCTATGATTTCAGGTTTTATTGTTTAAGGTTTAGGGTTTTGTGTCTAGGATTTAGGGTTAAGGGTTTAGGGTTTAGGATTTTTCGATTATAGGGTTTAGGGATTAGGGTTTAGGGTTTAGGATTTTAGGTTTTAGGGTTTAGGTTTATAATTTTAGGTTTTAGGGGTTAGAGTTGAAGATTTCAGGTTTTATAATTTAGGTTTTAGGGTTTTGTGTTTTTGATTTAGTCTTTAGGGTTTAGAGTTTTGGGTTTAGGGTTTCAATGGTAGGGTTTTAGATTTTCCATGGTTGGATTTAGGGTTTTACATTTTTAAAGTTTAGGGTTTGGGGGTTTTAGGATTTAGGGTTTAGGGTTTTCGGTGTTAGGGTTTAGGGATCGGGGGTTTAGGGTTTAGCGTTTTAGGGTTTAGGGTTTATATTTTTTAGGTTTTAGGGTTTAGAGTGGAGGATTTCAGGTTTTATAGTTTAGGGTTTATGATTTTGTATTTTGGATTTAGTGTTTAGGGTTTAGAGTTTAGGGTTTTAATGTTAGGGTTTTAGGTTTTCCATGTTAGGGTTTTAGGGTTTTACATTTTAGGGTTTAGGGTTTGGGGTTTTAGGGTTTACGGTTTAGGGGTTTTTCGGTGTTAGGGTTTATGGTTTAGAGATCGGGGGTTTATGGTTTGGGGGTTTTAGGGTTTAGGGTTTATATTTTTTAGGTTTTAGGGTTTAGAGTTAAGGATTCCAAGTTTTATAGTTTAGGGTTTAGGGTTTTGTGTTTTGGATTTAGTGTGTAGGGTTTAGAGTTTAGGGTTTATGGTTTCAATGTTAGGGTTTTAGGTTTTCCATGTTAGGATTTTTGGGTTTTACATTTTAAAGTTTGGGGTTTTAGGGTTTAGGGTTTAGGGTTTTAGGATTTCCAGTAAGGATTAGGGTTTAGGGATCAGGGTTTAGGGTTTGGGGTATTAGGGTTTAGCGTTTATATTTTAAGGTTTTAGGGTTTAGAGTTGAAGATTTCCGGTTTTATAGTTTAGGGTTTAGGGTTTTGTGTTTTGGATTTAGTGTTTAGGGTTTAGAGTTCAGGGTTTAGGGATCAGGGTTTAGGGTTTAGGGTCTTGGATTTTGGTTTAGGGTTTATTTTTTTAGGGTTTAGGGTTTAGGGTCTATGATTTCAGGTTTTATTGTTTAAGGTTTAGGGTTTTGTGTCTAGGATTTAGGGTTAAGGGTTTAGGGTTTAGGATTTTCAGTTATAGGGTTTAGGGATTAGGGTTTAGGGTTTAGGATTTTAGGTTTTAGGGTTTAGGTTTATAATTTTAGGTTTTAGGGGTTAGAGTTGAAGATTTCAGGTTTTATAATTTAGGTTTTAGGGTTTTGTGTTTTTGATTTAGTCTTTAGGGTTTAGAGTTTTGGGTTTAGGGTTTCAATGGTAGGGTTTTAGATTTTCCATGGTTGGATTTAGGGTTTTACATTTTAAAGTTTAGGGTTTGGGGTTTTAGGATTTAGGGTTTAGGGTTTTCAGTGTTAGGGTTTAGGGATCAGGGTTTAGGGTTTAGCGTTTTAGGGTTTAGGGTTTATATTTTTAGGTTTTAGGGTTTAGAGTGGAGGATTTCAGGTTTTATAGTTTAGGGTTTATGATTTTGTGTTTTGGATTTAGTGTTTAGGGTTTAGAGATTAGGGTTTCAATGTTAGGGTTTTAGGTTTTCCATGTTAGGGTTTTAGGGTTTTACATTTTAGGGTTTAGGGTTTGGGGTTTTAGGGTTTAGGGTTTAGGGTTTTCAGTGTTAGGGTTTATGGTTTAGAGATCGGGGTTTATGGTTTCGGGGTTTTAGGGTTTAGGGTTTATATTTTTAGGTTTTAGGGTTTAGAGTTAAGGATTCCAAGTTTTATAGTTTAGGGTTTAGGGTTTTGTGTTTTGGATTTAGTGTGTAGGGTTTAGAGTTTAGGGTTTATGGTTTCAATGTTAGGGTTTTAGGTTTTCCATGTTAGGATTTTTGGGTTTTACATTTTAAAGTTTGGGGTTTTAGGGTTTAGGGTTTAGGGTTTTAGGATTTCCAGTAAGGATTAGGGTTTAGGGATCAGGGTTTAGGGTTTGGGGTATTAGGGTTTAGGGTTTATATTTTAAGGTTTTAGGGTTTTAGAGTTGAAGATTTCAGGTTTTATAGTTTAGGGTTTAGGGTTTTGTGTTTTGGATTTAGTGTTTAGGGTTTAGAGTTCAGGGTTTAGGGATCAGGGTTTAGGGTTTAGGGTCTTGGATTTTGGTTTAGGGTTTATTTTTTTAGGGTTTAGGGTTTAGGGTCTATGATTTCGGGTTTTATTGTTTAAGGTTTAGGGTTTTCTGTATAGGATTTAGGGTTAAGGGTTTAGGGTTTAGGATTTTTCGATTATAGGGTTTAGGGATTAGGGTTTAGGGGTTTAGGATTTTAGGTTTTAGGGTTTAGGTTTATAATTTTAGGTTTTAGGGGTTAGAGTTGAAGATTTCAGGTTTTATAATTTAGGTTTTAGGGTTTTGTGTTTTTGATTTAGTCTTTAGGGTTTAGAGTTTTGGGTTTAGGGTTTCAATGGTAGGGTTTTAGATTTTCCATGGTTGGATTTAGGGTTTTACATTTTAAAGTTTAGGGTTTGGGGTTTTAGGATTTAGGGTTTAGGGTTTTCAGTGTTAGGGTTTTCAGTGTTAGGGTTTAGGGATCAGGGTTTAGGGTTTAGCGTTTTAGGGTTTAGGGTTTATATTTTTAGGTTTTAGGGTTTAGAGTGGAGGATTTCAGGTTTTATAGTTTAGGGTTTAGGGTTTTGTGTTTTGGATTTAGTGTTTAGGGTTTAGAGTTTAGGGTTTCAATGTTAGGGTTTTAGGTTTTCCATGTTAGGGTTTTAGGGTTTTACATTTTAGGGTTTAGGGTTTGGGGTTTTAGGGTTTAGGGTTTAGGGTTTTCAGTGTTAGGGTTTATGGTTTAGAGATCAGGGTTTAGGGTTTGGGGTTTTAGGGTTTAGGGTTTATATTTTTAGGTTTTAGGGTTTAGAGTTAAGGATTCCAGGTTTTATAGTTTAGGGTTTAGGGTTTTGTGTTTTGGATTTAGTGTGTAGGGTTTAGAGTTTAGGGTTTATTGTTTCAATGTTAGGGTTTTAGGTTTTCCATGTTTGGGTTTTTGGGTTTTACATTTTAAAGTTTGGGGTTTTAGGGTTTAGGGTTTAGGGTTTTAGGATTTTCAGTAAGGTTTAGGGTTTAGGGATCAGGGTTTAGGGTTTGGGGTATTAGGGTTTAGGGTTTATATTTTAAGGTTTTAGGGTTTAGAGTTGAAGATTTCAGGTTTTATAGTTTAGGGTTTAGGGTTTTGTGTTTTGGATTTAGTGTTTAGGGTTTAGAGTTTAGGGTTTAGGGTTTCAATTTTAGGGTTTTAGGTTTTCCATGTTTGGGTTTTAGGGTTTTACATTTTAGGGTTTAGGGTTTAGGGTTTTCAGTGTTAGGGTTTTTGGTTTAGGGATCAGGGTTTAGGGTTTGGGCTTTTAGGGTTTAGGGTTTATATTTTTAGGTTTTAGGGTTTAGAGTTCATGATTTCAGGTTTTATAGTTTAGGGTTTAGGGTTTTGTGTTTTGGATTTAGTGTTTAGGGTTTAGAGTTTAGGGTTTAGGGTTTCAATGTTAGGGTTTTAGGTTTTCCATGTTAGGGTTTTATGGTTTTACATTTTAGGGTTTAGGGTTTGGGGTTTAATATTTCTGGTTTTATAGTTTAGGGTTTAGGGTTTTGTGTTTTGGATTTAGTCTTTAGGGTTTAGTGTTTTGGGTTTAGGGTTTCAATGTTAGGGTTTTACATTTTAGGGTTTAAGGTTTGGGGTTTTGGTTTACGGTTTATTTCTTTAGGTTTTAGGGTTTTGTGTTTTTGATTTAGTTTTTATGGTTTAGAGTTTAGGTTTTAGGGTTTCAATGTTAGGGTTTTAGGTTTTCCATGTTAGAGTTTTTTGGTTTTACACTTTCGGATTTAGGGTTTGGGGTTTTAGGGTTTTGGGATCAGGGTTTGGGTTTATTTTTTTATGTTTTGGGGTTTAGGGTCTAAGATTTCAGGTTTTATTGTTTAAGGTTTAGGGTTTTGTATTTAGGATTTAGGGTTACAGGTTTAGGGTTTAGGATTTTCAGTTATAGGGTTTAGGGATTAGGGTTTAGGGTTTAGGATTTTGGGTTTTAGGGTTTAGGTTTATATTTTTAGGTTTTAGGGTTTAGAGTTGAAGATTTCAGGTTTTATAATTTAGGGTTTAGGGTTTTGTGTTTTTGATTTAGTCTTTAGGGTTTAGAGTTTAGGGTTTAGGGTTTCAATGTTAGGGTTTTAGATTTTCCATGTTGGGATTTAGGGTTTTACATTTTAAAGTTTAGGGTTTGGGGTTTTAGGGTTTAGGGTTTAGGGTTTTCAGTGTTAGGGTTTGGGGTTTAGGGATCAGGGTTTAGGGTTTGGCGTTTTAGGGTTTAGGGTTTATATTTTTAGGTTTTAGGGTTTAGAGTTGAGGATTTCAGGTTTTATAGTTTAGGGTTTAGGGTTTTGTGTTTTGGATTTAGTGTTTAGGGTTTAGAGTTTAGGGTTTCAATGTTAGGGTTTTAGGTTTTCCATGTTAGGGTTTTACATTTTAGGGTTTAGGGTTTGGGGTTCTAGGGTTTTTCTGTGTTAGGGTTTATGGTTAAAAGATCAGGGTTTAGGGTTTGGGGTTTTAGGGTTTAGGGTTTATATTTTAAGGTTTTAGGGTTTAGAGGTTTTCCATGTTAGGGTTTTACATTTTAGGGTTTAGGGTTTGGGGTTTTAGGGTTTAGAGTTTAGGGTTTTCAGTGTTAGGGTTTATGGTTTAAAGATCAGGGTTTAGGGTTTGGGGTTTTAGGGTTTAGGGTTTATATTTTTAACGTTTTAGGGTTTAGAGTTGAGGATTTCAGGTTTTATAGTTTAGGGTTTAGGGTTTTGTGTTATTGATTTAGTGTTTAGGGTTTAGAGTTTAGGGTTTAGGGTTTCAATGTTAGGGTTTTTGGTTTTCCATGTTAGGGTTTTAGGGTTTTACATTTTAGGGTTTAGGGTATTAGGGTTTAGGTTTTCAGTGTTAGTGTTTTGGGTTTAGGGATCAGGGTTTAGGGTTTGGGGTTTTAGGGTTTAGGGTTTATATTTATAGGTTTTTGGGTTTAGAGTTAAAGATTTCAGGTTTTATAGTTTAGGGTTTAGGGTTGGGGGTTTTTGTTTACGGTTTATTTCTTTAGGTTTTAGGGTTTTGTGTTTTGGATTTAGTCTTTATGGTTTAGAGTTTAGGGTTTAGGGTTTCAGTGTTAGGGTTTTAGGTTTTCCATGTTAGAGTTTTTGGGTTTTACACTTTCGGATTTAGGGTTTGGGGGTTTTAGGGTTTTGGGATCAGGGTTTGGGTTTATTTTTTTATGTTTTAGGGTTTAGGGTCTAAGATTTCAGGTTTTATTGTTTAAGGTTTAGGGTTTTGTGTTTTGGATTTAGGGTTAGGGGTTTTGGGTTCAGCATTTTCGGTTTTAGGGTTTATGGTTTAGGGTTTGGGGTTTTAGGGTTTAGGGTTTATATTTTTGGGTTTCAGGGTTTACAGTTCAAGATTTCAGGTTTTATAGTTTAGGGTTTATGGTTTTGTGTTTTACATTTAGTGTTTAGGGTTTAGGGTTAAAATGTTAGGGGTTTAGGTTTTCCATTTCAGGGTTTTCTGGTTTTACATTTTAGGGTTTAGGGTTTGGGGTTTTAGGGTTTAGGGATCAGGGTTTAGGGTTTAGGGTCTTGGGTTTTGGTTTAGGGTTTATTTTTTTAGGGTTTAGGGTTTAGGGTCTAAGATTTCAAGTTTTATAGTTTAAGGTTTAGGGTTTTGTGTTTAGGATTAAGGGTTACAGGTTTAGGGTTTAGGATTTTCAGTTATAGGGTTTTGGGATTAGGGTTTAGGGTTTAGGATTTTGGGTTTTAGGGTTTAGGTTTATATTTTTAGGTTTTAGGGTTTAGAGTTGAAGATTTCAGGTTTTATAATTTAGGGTTTACGGTTTTGTGTTTTTGATTTAGTCTTTAGGGTCTAGAGTTTAGGGTTTAGAGTTTCAATGTTAGGGTTTTAGATTTTCCATGTTGGGATTTAGGGTTTTACATTTTAAAGTTTAGGGTTTGGGGTTTTAGGGTTTAGGGTTTAAGGTTTTCAGTGTTAGGGTTTGGGGTTTAGGGATCAGGGTTTAGGGTTTGGCGTTTTAGGGTTTAGGGTTTATATTTTTAGGTTTTAGGGTTTAGAGTTGAGGATTTCAGGTTTTATAGTTTAGGGTTTAGGGTTTTGTGTTTTGGATTTAGTGTTTAGGGTTTAGAGTTTAGGGTTTCAATGTTAGGGTTTTAGGTTTTCCATGTTAGGGTTTTAGGATTTCCATGTTAGGGTTTAATGGTTTTACATTTTAGGGTTTAGGGTTTGGGGTTTAATATTTCTGGTTTTATAGTTTAGGGTTTAGGGTTTTGTGTTTTGGATTCAGTCTTTAGGGTTTAGTGTTTGGGGTTTAGGGTTTCAATGTTAGGGTTTTAGGTTTTCCATGTTAGGGTTTTACATTTTAGGGTTTAGCGTTTGGGGTTTTAGGGTTTAGGAATCAGGGTTTAGGGTTTGGGGTTTTGGTTTACGGTTTATTTCTTTAGGTTTTAGGGTTTTGTGTTTTGGATTTAGTCTTTAGGGTTTAGGGTTTTCAGTGTTAGGGTTTATGGTTTAGAGATCAGGGTTTAGGGTTTGGGGTTTTAGGGTTTAGGGTTTATATTTTTAGGTATTAGGGTTTAGAGTTGAAGATTTCAGGTTTTATAGTTTAGGGTTTTGTGTTTTGGATTTTGTGTTAAGGGTTTAGAGTTTTGGGTTTCAATGTTAGAGTTTTAGGTTTTCCATGTTAGGGTTTGGGGTTTTAGGGTTTAGGGTTTAGGATTTTCAGTGTTAGGGTTTAGGGTTTAGGGATCAGGGTTTAGGGTCTGGGGGTTTAGGTTTTAGGGTTTATATTTTTAGGTTTTAGGGTTTAGAGTTGATGATTTCAGGTTTTATAGTTTGGGGTTTAGGGTTTTGTGTTTTGGATTTAGTGTTTAGGGTTTAGAGTTTAGCGTTTAGGGTTTTAATGTTAGGGTTTTAGGTTTTCCATGTTAGGGTTATAGGGTTTTGCATTTTAGGGTTTAGGGTTTGGGGTATTAGGGTTTAGGGTTTAGGGTTTTCAGTGTTAGGATTTTGGGTTTAGGGATCAGGGGTTAGGGTTTGGGGTTTTAGGGTTTAGGGTTTATATTTTTAGGTTTTAGGGTTTAGAGTTCAAGATTTCAGGTTTTATAGTTTAGGGTTTAGGGTTTTGTGTTTTGGATTTAGTGTTCAGGGTTTAGAGTTTAAGGTTTAAGGTTTCAATGTTAGGGTTTTAGGTTTTCCATGTTAGGGTTTTATGGTTTTACATTTTAGGGTTTAGGGTTTCTGGTTTATTATTTCTGGTTTTATAGTTTAGGGTTTAGGGTTTTGTGTTTTGGATTTAGCCTTTAGGGTTTAGAGTTTTGGGTTTAGGGTTTCAATGTTAGGGTTTTAGGTTTTCCATGTTAGGGTTTTACATTTTAGGGTTTAAGGTTTGGGGTTTTAGGGTTTAGGGTTTAGGGATCAGGGTTTAGGGTTTCGGTTTTGGTTTACGGTTTATTTTTTTAGGTTTTAGGGTTTTGTGTTTTGGATTTAGTCTTTATGGTTTAGAGTTTAGGGTTTAGGGTTTTGGGTTCAGCGTTTTCGGTTTTAGGGTTTAGGGATTAGGGTTTGGGGTTTGGGGTTTTGGGTTTTGGTTTAGGGTTTATTTTTTTATGTTTTAGGGTTTAGGGTCTATGATTTCAGGTTTTGTTGTTTAAGGTTTAGGGTATTTTTTTTGGGATTTAGGGTTAAGGGTTTAGGGTTAGGATTTTCAGTTATAGGGTTTAGGGATTAGGGTTTGGGGTTTCAGGGTTTAGGGTTTATACTTTTCGGTTTTAGGGTTTACAGTTCAATATTTCAGGTTTTATAGTTTAGGGTTTATGGTTTTGTCTTTTTGATTTAGTGTTTAGGGTTTAGGGTTTCAATGTTAGGGCTTTAGGTTTTCCATTTAAGGGTTTTCTGGTTTTACATTTTAGGGTTTAGGGTTCGGGGTTTTAGGGTTTAGGGATCAGGGTTTAGGGTTTAGGGTCTTGGGTTTTGGTTTAGGGTTTATTTTTTTAGGGTTTAGGGTTTAGGGTCTAAGATTTCAGGTTTTATTGTTTAAGGTTTAGAGTTTTGTGTTTAGGATTTAGGGTTAAGGGTTTAGGGTTTAGGGTTTGGGGTTTTAGGGTTTAGAGTTTAGGGTTTTCAGTGTTAGGGTTTATGGTTTAAAGATCAGGGTTTAGGGTTTGGGGTTTTAGGGTTTAGGGTTTATATTTTAAGGTTTTAGGGTTTAGAGTTGAGGATTTCAGGTTTTATAGTTTAGGGTTTAGGGTTTTGTGTTTTGGATTTAGTGTTTAGGGTTTAGAGTTTAGGGTTTAGGGTTTCAGTGTTAGGGTTTTTGATTTTCCATGTTAGGGTTTTAGGGTTTTACATTTTAGGGTTTAGGGTTTAGGGTTTTCAGTGTTAGGGTTTATGGTTTAGAGATTGGGGTTTAGGGTTTGGGGTTTTAGGGTTTAGGGTTTATATTTTTAGGTTTTAGGGTTCAGAGTTGAGGATTTGGGTTTTATAGTTTAGGGTTTAGGGTTTTGTGTTTTGGATTTAGTGTGTAGGGTTTAGAGTTTAGGGTTTATGGTTTTCAATGTTAGGGTTTTAGGTTTTTCCATGTTAGGGGTTTTTGGGTTTTACATTTTTAAAGTTTGGGGTTTGGGGTTTTAGGGTTTAGGGTTTTAGGATTTTCAGTACGGTTTAGGGTTTAGGGATCAGGGTTTAGGGTTTGGGGTATTAGGGTTTAGGGTTTATATTTTTAGGTTTTAGGGTTTAGAGTTGTAGATTTTAGGTTTTATAGTTTAGGGTTTAGGGTTTTGTGTTTTGGATTTAGTGTTTAGGGTTTAGGGTTTCAATGTTAGGGTTTTTGGTTTTCCATGTTAGGGTTTTAGGGTTTTACATTTTAGGGTTTAGGGTTTAGGGTTTTCAGTGTTAGGGTTTATGGTTTAGAGATCAGGGTTTAGGGTTTATAATTTTAGGTTTTAGGGTTTAGAGTTGAGGATTTCAGGTTTTATAGTTTAGGGTTTAGGGTTTTGTGTTTTGGATTTAGTGTGTAGGGTTTAGAGTTTAGGGTTTATGGTTTCAATGTTAGGGTTTTAGGTTTTCCATGTTAGGGTTTTTGGGTTTTACATTTTAACGTTTAGGGTTTGGGGTTTTAGGGTTTAGGGTTTAGGGTTTAGGATTTTAAGTGTTAGGGTTTTGGGTTTAGGGATCAGGGTTTAGGGTTTGGGGTTTTAGGGTTTAGGGTTTATATTTTTAGGTTTTAGGGTTTAGAGTTGAAGATTTCAGGTTTTATAGTTTAGGGTTTAGGGTTTTGTGTTTTGGATTTAGTGTTTAGGGTTTAGAGTTTAGGGTTTAGGGTTTCAATGTTAGGGTTTTAGGTTTTCCATGTTAGGGTTTTAGGGTTTTACATTTTAGGGTTTAGGGTTTAGGGTATTAGGGTCTAGGGTTTTCAGTGTTAGGGTTTCGGGTTTACGGATCAGGGTTTAGGGTTAGGGGTTTTAGGGTTTAGGGTTTATATTTTTAGGTTTTAGGGTTTAGAGTTCAAGATTTCAAGTTTTATAGTTTAGGGTTTAGGGTTTTGTGTTTTGGATTTAGTGTTTAGGGTTTAGAGTTTAGGGTTTAGGGTTTCAATGTTAGGGTTTTAGGTTTTCCATGTTAGGGTTTTATGGTTTAGGGTTTGGGGTTTAATATTTCTGGTTTTATAGTTTAGGGTTTAGGGTTTTGTGTTTTGGATTTAGTCTTTAGGGTTTAGTGTTTTGGGTTTAGGGTTTCAATGTTAGGGTTTTATGTTTTCCATGTTAGGGTTTTACATTTTAGGGTTTAGGGTTTGGTTTTGGTTTACGGTTTATTTCTTTAGGTTTTAGGGTTTTGTGTTTTGCATTTCAGCTTTATGATTTAGAGTTTAGGGTTTAGGGTTTCAATGTTAGGGTTTTAGGTTTTCCATGTTAGAGTTTTTGGGTTTTACACTTTCGGATTTAGGGTTTGGGGTTTTGGGATCAGGGTTTGGGTTTATTTTTTTATGTTTTGGGGTTTAGGGTCTAAGATTTCAGGTTTTATTGTTTAAGGTTTAGGGTTTTGTGTTTAGGATTTAGGGTTACAGGTTTAGGGTTTAGGATTTTTAGTTATAGGGTTTAGGGATTAGGGTTTAGGGTTTAGGATTTTGGGTTTTAGGGTTTAGGTTTGTATTTTTAGGTTTTAGGGTTTAGAGTTGAAGATTTCAGGTTTTATAATTTAGGGTTTAGGATTTTGTGTTTTTTATTTAATCTTTAGGGTTTAGAGTTTAGGGTTTAGGGTTTCAATGTTAGGGTTTTAGATTTTCCATGTTGGGATTTAGGGTTTTACATTTTAAAGTTTAGGGTTTGGGGTTTTAGGGTTTAGGGTTCAGGGTTTTCAGTGTTAGGGTTTGGGGTTTAGGGATCAGGGTTTAGGGTTTGGCGTTTTAGGGTTTTAGGGTTTATATTTTTAGGTTTTAGGGTTTAGAGTTGAGGATTTCAGGTTTATAGTTTAGGGTTTTGTGTTTTGGATTTAGTGTTTAGGGTTTAGAGTTTAGGGTTTCAATGTTAGGGTTTTAGGTTTTCCATGTTAGGGTTTTACATTTTAGGGTTTGGGGTTTTAAGGTTTAGAGTTTAGGGTTTTCAGTGTTAGGGTTTATGGTTTAAAGATCAGGGTTTAGGGTTTATATTTTTAGGTTTTGGTAGGTTTTCCATGTTAGGGTTTTACATTTTAGGGTTTAGGGTTTGGGGTTTTAGGGTTTAGAGTTTAGTGTTTTCAGTGTTAGGGTTTATAGTTTAAAGATCAGGGTTTGGGGTTTTAGGGTTTAGGGTTTATATTTTTAGGTTTTAGGGTTTAGAGTTGAGGATTTCAGGTTTTATAGTTTAGGGTTTAGGGTTTTGTGTTTTGGATTTAGTGTTTAGGGTTTAGAGTTTAGGGTTTAGGGTTTCAATGTTAGGGTTTTTGGTTTTCCATGTTAGGGTTTTAGGGTTTTACATTTTAGGGTTTAGGGTTTAGGGTATTAGGGTTTAGGGTTTAGGGTTTTCATTGTTAGGGTTTTGGGTTTACGGATCAGGGTTTAGGGTTTGGGGTTTTAGGGTTTAGGGTTTATATTTTTAGGTTTTAGGGTTTAGAGTTCAAGATTTCAGGTATTATAGTTTAGGGTTTAGGGTTTTGTGTTTTGGATTTAGTGTGTAGGGTTTAGAGTTTAGGGTTTATGGTTTCAATGTTAGGGTTTTAGGTTTTCCATGTTAGGGTTTTTGGGTTTTACATTTTAAAATTTGGGGTTTGGGGTTTTAGGGTTTAGGGTTTTAGGATTTTCAGTACGGTTTAGGGTTTAGGGATCAGGGTTTAGGGTTTGGGGTATTAGGGTTTAGGGTTTATATTTTTAGGTTTTAGGGTTTAGAGTTGTAGATTTTAGGTTTTATAGTTTAGGGTTTAGGGTTTTGTGTTTTGGATTTAGTGTTTAGGGTTTAGGGTTTCAATGTTAGGGTTTTTGGTTTTCCATGTTAGGGTTTTAGGGTTTTACATTTTAGGGTTTAGGGTTTAGGGTTTTCAGTGTTAGGGTTTATGGTTTAGAGATCGGGGTTTAGGGTTTATATTTTTAGGTTTTAGGGTTTAGAGTTGAGGATTTCAGGTTTTATAGTTTAGGGTTTAGGGTTTTGTGTTTTGGATTTAGTGTTTAGGGTTTAGAGTTTAGGGTTTATGGTTTCAATGTTAGGGTTTTAGGTTTTCCATGTTAGGGTTTTTGGGTTTTACATTTTAAAGTTTAGGGTTTGGGGTTTTAGGGTTTAGGGTTTAGGGTTTTAGGATTTTCAGTAAGGTTTAGGGTTTAGGGATCAGGGTTTAGGGTTTGGGGTATTAGGGTTTAGGGTTTATATTTTTAGGTTTTAGGGTTTAGAGTTGAAGATTTCAGGTTTTATAGTTTAGGGTTTAGGGTTTTGTGTTTTGGATTTAGTGTTTAGGGTTTAGAGTTTAGGGTTTAGGGTTTCAATGTTAGGGTTTTAGGTTTTCCATGTTAGGGTTTTAGGGTTTTACATTTTAAGGTTTAGGGTTTAGGGTATTAGGGTCTAGGGTTTTTAGTGTTAGGGTTTCGGGTTTACGGATCAGGGTTTAGGGTTAGGGGTTTTAAGGTTTAGGGTTTATATTTTTAGGTTTTAGGGTTTAGAGTTCAAGATTTCAGGTTTTATAGTTTAGGGTTTAGGGTTTTGTGTTTTGGATTTAGTGTTTAGGGTTTAGAGTTTAGGGTTTAGGGTTTCAATGTTAGGGTTTTAGGTTTTCCATGTTAGGGTTTTATGGTTTAGGGTTTGGGGTTTAATATTTCTGGTTTTATAGTTTAGGGTTTAGGGTTTTGTGTTTTGGATTTAGTCTTTAGGGTTTAGTGTTTTGGGTTTAGGGTTTCAATGTTAGGGTTTTATGTTTTCCATGTTAGGGTTTTACATTTTAGGGTTTAGGGTTTGGTTTTGGTTTACGGTTTATTTCTTTAGGTTTTAGGGTTTTGTGTTTTTGCATTTTCGACTTTATGATTTAGAGTTTAGGGTTTAGGGTTTCAATGTTAGGGTTTTAGGTTTTCCATGTTAGAGTTTTTGGGTTTTACACTTTCGGATTTAGGGTTTGGGGGTTTTGGGATCGGGGTTTGGGTTTATTTTTTTATGTTTTGGGGTTTAGGGTCTAAGATTTCAGGTTTTATTGTTTAAGGTTTAGGGTTTTGTGTTTAGGATTTAGGGTTACAGGTTTAGGGTTTAGGATTTTTAGTTATAGGGTTTAGGGATTAGGGTTTAGGGTTTAGGATTTTTGGGTTTTTAGGGTTTAGGTTTGTATTTTTTAGGTTTTAGGGTTTAGAGTTGAAGATTTCAGGTTTTATAATTTAGGGTTTAGGATTTTGTGTTTTTTATTTAATCTTTAGGGTTTAGAGTTTAGGGTTTAGGGTTTCAATGTTAGGGTTTTAGATTTTCCATGTTGGGATTTAGGGTTTTACATTTTAAAGTTTAGGGTTTGGGGTTTTAGGGTTTAGGGTTCAGGGTTTTCAGTGTTAGGGTTTGGGGTTTAGGGATCAGGGTTTAGGGTTTGGCGTTTTAGGGTTTTAGGGTTTATATTTTTAGGTTTTAGGGTTTAGAGTTGAGGATTTCAGGTTTTATAGTTTAGGGTTTTGTGTTTTGGATTTAGTGTTTAGGGTTTGGCGTTTTAGGGTTTAGGGTTTATATTTTTAGGTTTTAGGGTTTAGAGTTGAGGATTTCAGGTTTTATAGTTTAGGGTTTAGGGTTTTGTGTTTTGGATTTAGTGTTTAGGGTTTAGAGTTTAGGGTTTCAATGTTAGGGTTTTAGGTTTTCCATGTTAGGGTTTTACATTTTAGGGTTTGGGGTTTTAAGGTTTAGAGTTTAGGGTTTTCAGTGTTAGGGTTTATGGTTTAAAGATCAGGGTTTAGGGTTTATATTTTTAGGTTTTGGTAGGTTTTCCATGTTAGGGTTTTACATTTTAGGGTTTAGGGTTTGGGGTTTTAGGGTTTGGAGTTTAGGGTTTTCAGTGTTAGGGTTTATGGTTTAAAGATCAGGGTTTAGGGTTTGGGGTTTTAGGGTTTAGGGTTTATATTTTAAGGTTTTAGGGTTTAGAGTTGAGGATTTCAGGTTTTATAGTTTAGGGTTTAGGGTTTTGTGTTTTGGATTTAGTGTTTAGGGTTTAGAGTTTAGGGTTTAGGGTTTCAATGTTAGGGTTTTTGGTTTTCCATGTTAGGGTTTTAGGGTTTTACATTTTAGGGTTTAGGGTTTAGGGTATTAGGGTTTAGGGTTTAGGGTTTTCATTGTTAGGGTTTTGGGTTTACGGATCAGGGTTTAGGGTTTGGGGTTTTAGGGTTTAGGGTTTATATTTTTAGGTTTTAGGGTTTAGAGTTCAAGATTTCAGGTATTATAGTTTAGGGTTTAGGGTTTTGTGTTTTGGATTTAGTGTTTAGGGTTTAGAGTTTAGGGTTTAGGGTTTCAATGTTAGGGTTTTAGGTTTTCCATGTTAGGGTTTTATGGTTTAGGGTTTGGGGTTTAATATTTTTGGTTTTATAGTTTAGGGTTTAGGGTTTTGTGTTTTGGATTTAGTCTTTAGGGTTTAGTGTTTTGGGTTTAGGGTTGCAATGTTAGGGTTTTAGGTTTTCCATGTTAGGGTTTTACATTTTAGGGTTTAGGGTTTGGGGTTTTGGTTTACAGTTTATTTTTTTAGGTTTTAGGGTTTTGTGTTTTGGATTTAGTCTTTATGGTTTAGAGTTTAGGGTTTAGGGTTTCAATGTTAGGGTTTTAGGTTTTCCATGTTAGAGTTTTTGGGTTTTACACTTTCGGATTTCGGGTTTGGGGTTTTGGGATCAGGGTTTGGGTTTATTTTTTAATGTTTTGGGGTTTAGGGTCTAAGATTTCAGGTTTTATTGTTTAAGGTTTAGGGTTTTGTGTTTAGGATTTAGGGTTACAGGTTTAGGGTTTAGGATTTTCAGTTATAGGGTTTAGGGATTTGGGTTTAGGGTTTTAGGGTTTAGGTTTGCATTTTTGGGTTTTAGGGTTCAGAGTTGAAGATTTCAGGTTTTATAATTTAGGGTTTAGGGTTTTGTGTTTTTGATTTAATCTTTAGGGTTTAGAGTTTTGGGTTTAGGGTTTCAATGTTAGGGTTTCAGATTTTCCATGTTGGGATTTAGGGTTTTACATTTTAATGTTTCGGGTTTGGGGTTTTAGGGTTTAGGGTTTAGGATTTTCAGTGTTAGGGTTTGGGGTTTGGGGATCAGGGTTTAGGGTTTGGCGTTTTAGGGTTTAGGGTTTATATTTTTAGGTTTTAGGGTTTAGAGTTGAGGATTTCAGGTTTTATAGTTTAGGGATTAGGGTTTTGTGTTTTGGATTTAGTGTTTAGGGTTTAAATGTTAGGGTTTAAGGTTTTCCATGTTAGGGTTTTACATTTTAGGGTTTGGGGTTTTAGGGTTCAGACTTTAGGGTTTTCAGTGTTAGGGTTTATGGTTTAAAGATCAGGGTTTAGGGTTTGGGGTTTTAGGGTTTAGGGTTTATATTTTAAGGTTTTAGGGTTTAGAGGTTTTCCATGTTAGGGTTTTACATTTTAGGGTTTAGGGTTTGGGGTTTTAGGGTTTAGAGTTTAGGGTTTTCAGTGTTAGGGTTTATGGTTTAAAGATCAGGGTTTAGGGTTTGGGGTTTTAGGGTTTAGGGTTTATATTTTAAGGTTTTAGGGTTTATAGTTGAGGATTTCAGGTTTTATAGTTTAGGGTTTAGGGTTTTGTGTTTTGGATTTAGTGTTTAGGGTTTAGAGTTTAGGGTTTAGGGTTTCAGTGTTAGGGATTTTGGTTTTCCATGTTAGGGTTTTAGGGTTTTACATTTTAGGGTTTAGGGTTTAGGGTTTTCAGTGTTAGGGTTTATGGTTTAGAGATCGGGGTTTAGGGTTTGGGGTTTTAGGGTTTAGGGTTTATATTTTTAGGTTTTAGGGTTTAGAGTTGAGGATTTCAGGTTTTATAGTTTAGGGTTTTGTGTTTTGGATTTAGTGTGTAGGGTTTAGAGTTTAGGGTTTATGGTTTCAATGTTAGGGTTTTAGGTTTTCCATGTTAGGGTTTTTGGGTTTTACATTTTAAAGTTTGGGGTTTGGGGTTTTAGGGTTTAGGGTTTAGGGTTTTAGGATTTTCAGTAAGGTTTAGGGTTTAGGGATCAGGGTTTGGGGTATTAGGGTTTAGGGTTTATATTTTTAGGTTTTAGGGTTTAGAGTTGTAGATTTTAGCTTTTATAGTTTAGGGTTTAGGGTTTTGTGTTTTGGATTTAGTGTTTAGGGTTTAGAGTTTAGGGTTTAGGGTTTCAATGTTAGGGTTTTTGGTTTTCCATGTTACGGTTTTAGGGTTTTACATTTTAGGGCTTAGGGTTTAGGGTTTTCAGTGTTAGGGTTTATGGTTTAGATCGGGGTTTAGGTTTTATATTTTTAGGTTTTAGGGTTTAGAGTTGAGGATTTCAGGTTTTATAGTTTAGGGTTTAGGGTTTTGTGTTTTGGATTTAGTGTGTAGGGTTTAGAGTTTAGGGTTCATGGTTTCAATGTTAGGGTTTTAGGTTTTCCATGTTAGGGTTTTTGGGTTTTACATTTTAAAGTTTGGGGTTTGGGGTTTTAGGGTTTAGGGTTTAGGGTTTTAGGATTTTCAGTAAGGTTTAGGGTTTAGGGATCAGGGTTTAGGGTTTGGGGTATTAGGGTTTAGGGTTTATATTTTTAGGTTTTAGGGTTTAGAGTTGTAGATTTTAGGTTTTATAGTTTAGGGTTTAGGGTTTTGTGTTTTGGATTTAGTGTTTAGGGTTTAGAGTTTAGGGTTTAGGGTTTCAATGTTAGGGTTTTTGGTTTTCCATGTTAGGGTTTTAGGGTTTTACATTTTAGGCTTTAGGGTTTAGGGTTTTCGGTGTTAGGGTTTATGGTTTAGAGATCGGGGGTTTAGGGTTTTTATATTTTTTAGGTTTTAGGGTTTAGAGTTGAGGATTTGGGGTTTTATAGTTTAGGGTTTAGGGTTTTGTGTTTTGGATTTAGTGTGTAGGGTTTAGAGTTTAGGGTTTATGGTTTCAATGTTAGGGTTTTAGGTTTTTCCATGTTAGGGTTTTTGGGTTTTACATTTTAAAGTTTGGGGTTTGGGGGTTTTAGGGTTTAGGGTTTAGGGTTTTAGGATTTTGATGAGTTTAGGGTTTAGGGATCGGGGGTTTAGGGTTTGGGGTATTAGGGTTTAGGGTTTATATTTTTTAGGTTTTAGGGTTTAGAGTTGAAGATTTGAGTTTTATAGTTTAGGGTTTAAGGTTTTGTGTTTTGGATTTAGTGTTTAGGGTTTAGAGTTTAGGGTTTAGGGTTTCAATGTTAGGGTTTTAGGTTTTCCATGTTAGGGTTTTAGGGGTTTACATTATAGGGTTTAGGGTTTAGGGTATTAGGGTCTAGGGTTTTCAGTGTTAGGGTTTCGGGTTTACGGATCAGGGTTTAGGGTTAGGGGTTTTAGGGTTTAGGGTTTATATTTTTAGGTTTTAGGGTTTAGAGTTCAAGAGTTCGAGTTTTATAGTTTAGGGGTTTAGGGTTTTGTGTTTTGGATTTAGTGTTTAGGGTTTAGAGTTTAAGGTTTAGGGGTTTCAATGTTAGGGGTTTTTGGTTTTCCATGTTAGGGTTTTATGGTTTAGGGTTTGGGGGTTTAATATTTCTGGTTTTATAGTTTAGGGTTTAGGGTTTTGTGTTTTGGATTTAGTCTTTAGGGTTTAGTGTTTTGGGTTTAGGGTTTCAATGTTAGGGTTTTAGGTTTTCCATGTTAGGGTTTTACATTTTAGGGTTTAGGGTTTGGTTTTGGTTTACGGTTTATTTCTTTAGGTTTTAGGGTTTTGTGTTTTGGATTTAGTCTTTATGGTTTAGAGTTTAGGGTTTAGGGTTTCAATGTTAGGGTTTTAGGTTTTCCATGTTAGAGTTTTTGGGTTTTACACTTTCGGATTTAGGGTTTGGGGGTTTTGGGATCGGGGTTTGGGTTTATTTTTTTATGTTTTGGGGTTTAGGGTCTAAGATTTCAGGTTTTATTGTTTAAGGTTTAGGGTTTTGTGTTTAGGATTTAGGGTTACAGGTTTAGGGTTTAGGATTTTCAGTTATAGGGTTTAGGGATTAGGGTTTAGGGTTTAGGATTTTGGGTTTTAGGGTTTAGGTTTGTATTTTTAGGTTTTAGGGTTTAGAGTTGAAGATTTCAGGTTTTATAATTTAGGGTTTAGGGTTTTGTGTTTTTGATTTAATCTTTAGGGTTTAGAGTTTAGGGTTTAGGGTTTCAATGTTAGGGTTTTAGATTTTCCATGTTGGGATTTAGGGTTTTACATTTTAAAGTTTAGGGTTTGGGGTTTTAGGGTTTAGGGTTCAGGGTTTTCAGTGTTTGGGTTTGGGGTTTAGGGATCAGGGTTTAGGGTTTGGCGTTTTATGGTTTAGGGTTTATATTTTTAGGTTTTAGGGTTTAGAGTTGAGGATTTCAGGTTTTATAGTTTAGGGTTTAGGGTTTTGTGTTTTGGATTTAGTGTTTAGGGTTTAGAGTTTAGGGTTTCAATGTTAGGGTTTTAGGTTTTCCATGTTAGGGTTTTACATTTTAGGGTTTGGGGTTTTAAGGTTTAGAGTTTAGGGTTTTCAGTGTTAGGGTTTATGGTTTAAAGATCAGGGTTTAGGGTTTATATTTTTAGGTTTTGGTAGGTTTTCCATGTTAGGGTTTTACATTTTAGGGTTTAGGGCTTGGGGTTTTAGGGTTTGGAGTTTAGGGTTTTCAGTGTTAGGGTTTATGGTTTAAAGATCAGGGTTTAGGGTTTGGGGTTTTAGGGTTTAGGGTTTATATTTTAAGGTTTTAGGGTTTAGAGTTGAGGATTTAAGGTTTTATAGTTTAGGGTTTTGTGTTTTGGATTTAGTGTTTAGGGTTTAGAGTTTAGGGTTTAGGGTTTCAATGTTAGGGTTTTTGGTTTTCCATGTTAGGGTTTTACGGTTTTACATTTTAGGGTTTAGGGTTTGGGGTATTAGGGTTTAGGGTTTAGGGTTTTCATTGTTAGGGTTTTGGGTTTACGGATCAGGGTTTAGGGTTTGGGGTTTTAGGGTTTAGGGTTTATATTTTTAGGTTTTAGGGTTTAGAGTTCAAGATTTCAGGTTTTATAGTTTAGGGTTTAGGGTTTTGTGTTTTGGATTTAGTGTTTAGGGTTTAGAGTTTAGGGTTTAGGGTTTCAATGTTAGGGTTTTAGGTTTTCCATGTTAGGGTTTTATGGTTAAGGGTTTGGGGTTTAATATTTTTGGTTTTATAGTTTAGGGTTTAGGGTTTTGTGTTTTGGATTTAGTCTTTAGGGTTTAGTGTTTTGGGTTTTGGGTTGCAATGTTAGGGTTTTAGGTTTTCCATGTTAGGGTTTTACATTTTAGGGTTTAGGGTTTGGGGTTTTGGTTTACGGTTTATTTCTTTAGGTTTTAGGGTTTTGTGTTTTGGATTTAGTCTTTATGGTTTAGAGTTTAGGGTTTAGGGTTTCAATGTTAGGGTTTTAGGTTTTCCATGTTAGAGTTTTTGGGTTTTAAACTTTCGGATTTAGGGTTTGGGGTTTTAGGGTTTTAGGATCAGGGTTTGGGTTTATTTTTTTATGTTTTGGGGTTTAGGGTCTAAGATTTCAGGTTTTATTGTTTAAGGTTTAGGGTTTTGTGTTTAGGATTTAGGGTTACAGGTTTAGGGTTTAGGATTTTCAGTTATAGGGTTTAGGGATTAGGGTTTAGGGTTTTAGGGTTTAGGTTTGTATTTTTAGGTTTTAGGGTTTAGAGTTGAAGATTTCAGGTTTTATAATTTAGGGTTTAGGGTTTTGTGTTTTGGATTTAGTGTTTAGGGTTTAGAGTTTAGGGTTTAGGGTTTCAATGTTAGGGGTTTTAGGTTTTCCATGTTAGGGTTTTTATGGTTTAGGGTTTGGGGGTTTAATATTTACGGTTTTATAGTTTAGGGTTTAGGGTTTTGTGTTTTTGATTTAGTCTTTAGGGTTTAGTGTTTTGGGTTTAGGGTTTCAATGTTAGGGTTTTAGGTTTTCCATGGTAGCGTTTTTCGGTTTTACACTTTCGGATTTAGGGTTTGGGGTTTTGGTATCAGGGTTTGGGTTTATTTTTTTATGTTTTGGGGGTTTAGGGTCTAAGATTTGAGTTTTATTGTTTTAAGGTTTAGGGGTTTTGTGTTTAGGATTTAGGGTTACTGAGTTTAGGGTTTAGGATTTTTCGATTATAGGGTTTAGGGATTAGGGTTTAGGGTTTAGGATTTTGGGTTTTAGGGTTTAGGTTTGTATTTTTAGGTTTTAGGGTTTAGAGTTGACGATTTCAGGTTTTATAATTTAGGGTTTAGGGTTTTGTGTTTTTGATTTAATCTTTAGGGTTTAGAGTTTAGGGTTTAGGGTTTTAATGTTAGGGTTTTAGATTTTCCATGTTGGGATTTAGGGTTTTACATTTTAAAGTTTAGGGTTTGGGGTTTTAGGGTTTAGGGTTCAGGGTTTTCAGTGTTAGGGTTTGGGGATTTAGGGATCAGGGTTTAGGGTTTGGCGTTTTAGGGTTTAGGGTTTATATTTTTAGGTTTTAGGGTTTAGAGTTGAGGATTTCAGGTTTTATAGTTTAGGGTTTAGGGTTTTGTGTTTTGGATTTAGTGTTTAGGGTTTAGAGTTTAGGGTTTCAATGTTAGGGTTTTAGGTTTTCCATGTTAGGGTTTTACATTTTAGGGTTTGGGGTTTTAAGGTTTAGAGTTTAGGGTTTTCAGTGTTAGGGTTTATGGTTTAAAGATCAGGGTTTAGGGTTTGGGGTTTTATGGTTTAGGGTTTATATTTTAAGGTTTTGGTAGGTTTTCCATGTTAGGGGTTTTACATTTTAGGGTTTAGGGTTTGGGGGTTTTTCGGTGTTAGGGTTTATGGTTTAAAGATCAGGGTTTAGGGTTTGGGGTTTTAGGGTTTAGGGTTTATATTTTAAGGTTTTAGGGTTTAGAGTTGAGGATTTCAGGTTTTATAGTTTAGGGTTTAGGGTTTTGTGTTTTGGATTTAGTGTTTAGGGTTTAGGGTTTCAATGTTAGGGTTTTAGGTTTTCCATGTTAGGGTTTTACATTTTAGGGTTTGGGGTTTTAAGGTTTAGAGTTTAGGGGTTTTCGGTGTTAGGGTTTATGGTTTAAAGATCAGGGTTTAGGGTTTGGGGTTTTATGGTTTAGGGTTTATATTTTAAGGTTTTGGTAGGTTTTCCATGTTAGGGTTTTACATTTTAGGGTTTAGGGTTTGGGGTTTTCAGTGTTAGGGTTTATGGTTTAAAGATCAGGGTTTAGGGTTTGGGGTTTTAGGGTTTAGGGTTTATATTTTAAGGTTTTAGGGTTTAGAGTTGAGGATTTCAGGTTTTATAGTTTAGGGTTTAGGGTTTTGTGTTTTGGATTTAGTGTTTAGGGTTTAGGGTTTCAATGTTAGGGTTTTAGGTTTTCCATGTTAGGGTTTTAGGGTTTTACATTTTAGGGTTTAGGGTTTAGGGTATTAGGGTTTAGGGTTTAAGGTTTTCATTGTTAAGGTTTTGGGATTACGGATCAGGGTTTAGGGTTTGGGGTTTTAGGGTTTAGGGTTTATATATTTAGGTTTTAGGGTTTAGAGTTCAAGATTTCAGGTTTTATAGTTTAGGGTTTAGGGTTTGGGGTTTTGATTTACGGTTTATTTCTTTAGGTTTTAGGGTTTTGTGTTTTGGATTTAGTCTTTATGGTTTAGAGTTTAGGGTTTAGGGTTTCAATGTTAGGGTTTTAGCTTTTCCATGTTAGAGTTTTTAGGTTTTACACTTTCGGATTTAGGGTTTGGGGTTTTAGGGTTTTAGGATCAGGGTTTGGGTTTATTTTTTTATGTTTTGGGGTTTAGGGTCTAAGATTTCGAGTTTTATTGTTTAAGGTTTAGGGGTTTTGTGTTTAGGATTTAGGGTTACTGAGTTTAGGGTTTAGGATTTTCAGTTATAGGGTTTAGGGATTAGGGTTTAGGGTTTTAGGGTTTAGGTTTGTATTTTTAGGTTTTAGGGTTTAGAGTTGAAGATTTCAGGTTTTATAGTTTAGGGTTTAGGGTTTTGTGTTTTGGATTTAGTGTTTAGGGTTTAGAGTTTAGGGTTTAGGGTTTCAATGTTAGGGTTTTAGGTTTTCCATGTTAGGGGTTTTATGGTTTAGGGTTTGGGGGTTTAATATTTCTGGTTTTATAGTTTAGGGTTTAGGGTTTTGTGTTTTTGATTTAGTCTTTAGGGTTTAGTGTTTTGGGTTTAGGGTTTCAATGTTAGGGTTTTAGGTTTTCCATGGTAGCGTTTTCCATTTTAGGGTTTAGGGTTTGGTTTTGGTTTACGGTTTATTTCTTTAGGTTTTAGGGTTTTGTGTTTTGAATTTCGTCTTTATGGTTTAGAGTTTAGGGTTTAGGGTTTCAATGTTAGGGTTTTAGGTTTTCCATGTTAGAGTTTTTCGGTTTTACACTTTCGGATTTAGGGTTTGGGGTTTTGGTATCAGGGTTTGGGTTTATTTTTTTATGTTTTGGGGTTTAGGGTCTAAGATTTCAGGTTTTATTGTTTAAGGTTTAGGGTTTTGTGTTTAGGATTTAGGGTTACAGGTTTAGGGTTTAGGATTTTCAGTTATAGGGTTTAGGGATTAGGATTTAGGGTTTAGGATTTTGGGTTTTAGGGTTTAGGTTTGTATTTTTAGGTTTTAGGGTTTAGAGTTGAAGATTTCAGGTTTTATAATTTAGGGTTTAGGGTTTTGTGTTTTTGATTTAATCTTTAGGGTTTAGAGTTTAGGGTGTAGGGTTTCAATGTTAGGGTTTTAGATTTTCCATGTTGGGATTTAGGGTTTTACATTTTAAAGTTTAGGGTTTGGGGTTTTAGGGTTTAGGGTTCAGGGTTTTCAGTGTTAGGGTTTGGGGTTTAGGGATCAGGGTTTAGGGTTTGGCGTTTTGGGGTTTAGGGTTTATATTTTTAGGTTTTAGGGTTTAGAGTTGAGGATTTCAGGTTTTATAGTTTAGGGTTTAGGGTTTTGTGTTTTGGATTTAGTGTTTAGGGTTTAGAGTTTAGGGTTTCAATGTTAGGGTTTTAGGTTTTCCATGTTAGGGTTTTACATTTTAGGGTTTGGGGTTTTAAGGTTTAGAGTTTAGGGTTTTCAGTGTTAGGGTTTATGGTTTAAAGATCAGGGTTTAGGGTTTGGGGTTTTATGGTTTAGGGTTTATATTTTAAGGTTTTGGTAGGTTTTCCATGTTAGGGTTTTACATTTTAGGGTTTAGGGTTTGGGGTTTTCAGTGTTAGGGTTTATGGTTTAAAGATCAGGGTTTAGGGTTTGGGGTTTTAGGGTTTAGGGTTTATATTTTAAGGTTTTAGGGTTTAGAGTTGAGGATTTCAGGTTTTATAGTTTAGGGTTTAGGGTTTTGTGTTTTGGATTTAGTGTTTAGGGTTTAGAGTTTAGGGTTTAGGGTTTCAATGTTAGGGTTTTTGGTTTTCCATGTTAGGGTTTTAGGGTTTTACATTTTAGGGTTTAGGGTTTAGGGTATTAGGGTTTAGGGTTTAAGGTTTTCATTGTTAAGGTTTTGGGATTACGGATCAGGGTTTAGGGTTTGGGGTTTTAGGGTTTAGGGTTTATATATTTAGGTTTTAGGGTTTAGAGTTCAAGATTTCAGGTTTTATAGTTTAGGGTTTAGGGTTTGGGGTTTTGATTTACGGTTTATTTCTTTAGGTTTTAGGGTTTTGTGTTTTGGATTTAGTCTTTATGGTTTAGAGTTTAGGGTTTAGGGTTTCAATGTTAGGGTTTTAGGTTTTCCATGTTAGAGTTTTTGGGTTTTACACTTTCGGATTTAGGGTTTGGGGGTTTTAGGGTTTTAGGATCAGGGTTTAGGGTTTATTTTTTTATGTTTTGGGGTTTAGGGTCTAAGATTTCAGGTTTTATTGTTTAAGGTTTAGGGTTTTGTGTTTAGGATTTAGGGTTACAGGTTTAGGGTTTAGGATTTTCAGTTATAGGGTTTAGGGATTAGGGTTTAGGGTTTAGGATTTTTGGTTTTAGGGTTTAGGTTTGTATTTTTAGGTTTTAGGGTTTAGAGTTGAAGATTTCAGGTTTTATAATTTAGGGTTTAGGGTTTTGTGTTTTTGATTTAGTCTTTAGGGTTTAGAGTTTTGGGTTTAGGGTTTCAATGTTAGGGTTTTAGATTTTCCATGTTGGGATTTAGGGTTTTACATTTTAAAGTTTAGGGTTTGGGGTTTTAGGGTTGAGGGTTTTCAGTGTTAGGGTTTGGGGTTTAGGGATCAGGGTTTAGGGTTTGGCCTTTTAGGGTTTAGGGTTTATATTTTTAGGTTTTAGGGTTTAGAGTTGAGGATTTCAGGTTTTATAGTTTAGGGTTTAGGGTTTTGTGTTTTGGATTTAGTGTTTAGGGTTTAGAGTTTAGTGTTTCAATGTTAGGGTTTTAGGTTTTTCATGTTAGGGTTTTACATTTTAGGGTTTAGGGTTTGGGGTTTTAGGGTTTAGAGTTTAGGGTTTTCAGTGTTAGGGTTTATGGTTTAAAGATCAGGGTTTAGAGTTTGGGGTTTTGGGGTTTAGGGTTTATATTTTTAGATTTTAGGGTTTAGAGTTGAGGATTTCAGGTTTTATAGTTTAGGGTTTAGGGTTTTGTGTTTTGGATTTAGTGTTTAGGGTTTAGAGTTTAGGGTTTATGATTTCAATGTTAGGATTTTAGGTTTTCCATGTTAGGGTTTTTGGGTTTTACATTTTAAAGTTTGGGGTTTGGGGTTTTAGGGTTTAGGGTTTAGGGTTTTAGGATTTTCAGTAAGGTTTAGGGTTTAGGGATCAGGGTTTGGGGTATTAGGGTTTAGGGTTTATATTTTTAGGTTTTAGGGTTTAGAGTTGTAGATTTTAGCTTTTATAGTTTAGGGTTTAGGGTTTTGTGTTTTGGATTTAGTGTTTAGGGTTTAGAGTTTAGGGTTTAGGGTTTCAATGTTAGGGTTTTTGGTTTTCCATGTTACGGTTTTAGGGTTTTACATTTTAGGGTTTAGGGTTTAGGGTTTTCAGTGTTAGGGTTTATGGTTTAGATCGGGGTTTAGGTTTTATATTTTTAGGTTTTAGGGTTTAGAGTTGAGGATTTCAGGTTTTATAGTTTAGGGTTTAGGGTTTTGTGTTTTGGATTTAGTGTGAAGGGTTTAGAGTTTAGGGTTTATGGTTTCAATGTTAGGGTTTTAGGTTTTCCATGTTAGGGTTTTTGGGTTTTACATTTTAAAGTTTGGGGTTTGGGGTTTTAGGGTTTAGGGTTTAGGGTTTTAGGATTTTCAGTGGTAGGGTTTAGGGTTTAGGGATCAGGGTTTAGGGTTTGGGGTATTAGGGTTTAGGGTTTATATTTTTAGGTTTTAGGGTTTAGAGTTGTAGATTTTAGGTTTTATAGTTTAGGGTTTAGGGTTTTGTGTTTTGGATTTAGTGTTTAGGGTTTAGAGTTTAGGGTTTAGGGTTTCAATGTTAGGGTTTTTGGTTTTCCATGTTAGGGTTTTAGGGTTTTACATTTTAGGCTTTAGGGTTTAGGGTTTTCAGTGTTAGGGTTTATGGTTTAGAGATCGGGGTTTAGGTTTTATATTTTTAGGTTTTAGGGTTTAGAGTTGAGGATTTCAGGTTTTATAGTTTAGGGTTTAGGGTTTTGTGTTTTGGATTTAGTGTGTAGGGTTTAGAGTTTAGGGTTTATGGTTTCAATGTTAGGGTTTTAGGTTTTCCATGTTAGGGTTTTTGGGTTTTACATTTTAAAGTTTGGGGTTTGGGGTTTTAGGGTTTAGGGTTTTAGGATTTTCAGTAAGGTTTAGGGTTTAGGGATCAGGGTTTAGGGTTTGGGGTATTAGGGTTTAGGGTTTATATTTTTAGGTTTTAGGGTTTAGAGTTGAAGATTTCAGGTTTTATAGTTTAGGGTTTAAGGTTTTGTGTTTTGGATTTAGTGTTTAGGGTTTAGAGTTTAGGGTTTAGGGTTTCAATGTTAGGGTTTTAGGTTTTCCATGTTAGGGTTTTAGGGGTTTACATTATAGGGTTTAGGGTTTAGGGTATTAGGGTCTAGGGTTTTCAGTGTTAGGGTTTCGGGTTTACGGATCAGGGTTTAGGGTTAGGGGTTTTAGGGTTTAGGGTTTATATTTTTAGGTTTTAGGGTTTAGAGTTCAAGAGTTCAGGTTTTATAGTTTAGGGTTTAGGGTTTTGTGTTTTTGATTTAGTGTTTAGGGTTTAGAGTTTAAGGTTTAGGGTTTCAATGTTAGGGTTTTTGGTTTTCCATGTTAGGGTTTTATGGTTTAGGGTTTGGGGTTTAATACTTCTGGTTTTATAGTTTAGGGTTTAGGGTTTTGTGTTTTGGATTTAGTCTTTAGGGTTTAGTGTTTTGGGTTTAGGGTTTCAATGTTAGGGTTTTAGGTTTTCCATGTTAGGGTTTTACATTTTAGGGTTTAGGGTTTGGTTTTGGTTTACGGTTTATTTCTTTAGGTTTTAGGGTTTTGTGTTTTGGATTTAGTCTTTATGGTTTAGAGTTTAGGGTTTAGGGTTTCAATGTTAGGGTTTTAGGTTTTCCATGTTAGAGTTTTTGGGTTTTACACTTTCGGATTTAGGGTTTGGGGTTTTGGGATCAGGGTTTGGGTTTATTTTTTTATGTTTTGGGGTTTAGGGTCTAAGATTTCAGGTTTTATTGTTTAAGGTTTAGGGTTTTGTGTTTAGGATTTAGGGTTACAGGTTTAGGGTTTAGGATTTTCAGTTATAGGGTTTAGGGATTAGGGTTTAGGGTTTAGGATTTTTGGGTTTTAGGGTTTAGGTTTGTATTTTTTAGGTTTTAGGGTTTAGAGTTGAAGATTTCGGGGTTTTATAATTTAGGGTTTAGGGTTTTGTGTTTTTGATTTAATCTTTAGGGTTTAGAGTTTAGGGTTTAGGGTTTCAATGTTAGGGTTTTAGATTTTCCATGTTGGGATTTAGGGTTTTACATTTTAAAGTTTAGGGTTTGGGGTTTTAGGGTTTAGGGTTTTCAGTGTTAGGGTTTAGGGTTTAGGGATCAGGGTTTAGGGTTTGGCGTTTTAGGGTTTAGGGTTTATATTTTTAGGTTTTAGGGTTTAGAGTTGAGGATTTCAGGTTTTATAGTTTAGGGTTTAGGGTTTTGTGTTTTGGATTTAGTGTTTAGGGTTTAGAGTTTAGGGTTTCAATGTTAGGGTTTTAGGTTTTCCATGTTAGGGTTTTACATTTTAGGGTTTGGGGGTTTTAAGGTTTAGAGTTTAGGGTTTTCAGTGTTAGGGTTTATGGTTTAAAGATCAGGGTTTAGGGTTTATATTTTTAGGTTTTGGTAGGTTTTCCATGTTAGGGTTTTACATTTTAGGGTTTAGGGCTTGGGGTTTTAGGGTTTGGAGTTTAGGGTTTTCAGTGTTAGGGTTTATGGTTTAAAGATCAGGGTTTAGGGTTTGGGGTTTTAGGGTTTAGGGTTTATATTTTTAGGTTTTAGGGTTTAGAGTTGAGGATTTCAGGTTTTATAGTTTAGGGTTTTGTGTTTTGGATTTAGTGTTTAGGGTTTAGAGTTTAGGGTTTAGGGTTTCAATGTTAGGGTTTTTGGTTTTCCATGTTAGGGTTTTACGGTTTTACATTTTAGGGTTTAGGGTTTAGGGGTATTAGGGTTTAGGGTTTAGGGTTTTTCATTGTTAGGGTTTTGGGTTTACGGATCGGGGTTTAGGGTTTGGGGGTTTTAGGGTTTAGGGTTTATATATTTAGGTTTTAGGGTTTAGAGTTGAAGATTTCAGGTTTTATAGTTTAGGGTTTTGTGTTTTGGATTTAGTGTTTAGGGTTTAGAGTTTAGGTTTTCAATGTTAGGGTTTTAGGTTTTCCATGTTAGGGTTTTATGGTTAAGGGTTTGGGGTTTAATATTTTTGGTTTTATAGTTTAGGGTTTAGGGTTTTGTGTTTTTGGATTTAGTCTTTAGGGTTTAGTGTTTTGGGTTTTGGGTTGCAATGTTAGGGTTTTAGGTTTTCCATGTTAGGGTTTTACATTTTAGGGTTTAGGGTTTGGGGGTTTTGGTTTACGGTTTATTTCTTTAGGTTTTTAGGGTTTTGTGTTTTGGATTTAGTCTTTATGGTTTAGAGTTTAGGGTTTAGGGTTTCAATGTTAGGGTTTTAGGTTTTCCATGTTAGAGTTTTTGGGTTTTAAACTTTCGGATTTAGGGTTTGGGGTTTTAGGGTTTTAGGATCAGGGTTTGGGTTTATTTTTTTATGTTTTGGGGTTTAGGGTCTAAGATTTCAGGTTTTATTGTTTAAGGTTTAGGGTTTTGTGTTTAGGATTTAGGGTTACAGGTTTAGGGTTTAGGATTTTCAGTTATAGGGTTTAGGGATTAGGGTTTAGGGTTTTAGGGTTTAGGTTTGTATTTTTAGGTTTTAGGGTTTAGAGTTGAAGATTTCAGGTTTTATAATTTAGGGTTTAGGGTTTTGTGTTTTGGATTTAGTGTTTAGGGTTTAGAGTTTAGGGTTTAGGGTTTCAATGTTAGGGTTTTAGGTTTTCCATGTTAGGGTTTTATGGTTTAGGGTTTGGGGTTTAATATTTCTGGTTTTATAGTTTAGGGTTTAGGGTTTTGTGTTTTTGATTTAGTCTTTAGGGTTTAGTGTTTTGGGTTTAGGGTTTCAATGTTAGGGTTTTAGGTTTTCCATGGTAGCGTTTTACATTTTAGGGTTTAGGGTGTGGTTTTGGTTTACGGTTTATTTCTTTAGGTTTTAGGGTTTTGTGTTTTGAATTTCGTCTTTATGGTTTAGAGTTTAGGGTTTAGGGTTTCAATGTTAGGGTTTTAGGTTTTCCATGTTAGAGTTTTTCGGTTTTACACTTTCGGATTTAGGGTTTGGGGTTTTGGTATCAGGGTTTGGGTTTATTTTTTTATGTTTTGGGGTTTAGGGTCTAAGATTTCAGGTTTTATTGTTTAAGGTTTAGGGTTTTGTGTTTAGGATTTAGGGTTACAGGTTTAGGGTTTAGGATTTTCAGTTATAGGGTTTAGGGATTAGGGTTTAGGGTTTAGGATTTTGGGTTTTAGGGTTTAGGTTTGTATTTTTAGGTTTTAGGGTTTAGAGTTGAAGATTTCAGGTTTTATAATTTAGGGTTTAGGGTTTTGTGTTTTTGATTTAATCTTTAGGGTTTAGAGTTTAGGGTTTAGGGTTTTAATGTTAGGGTTTTAGATTTTCCATGTTGGGATTTAGGGTTTTACATTTTAAAGTTTAGGGTTTGGGGTTTTAGGGTTTAGGGTTCAGGGTTTTCAGTGTTAGGGTTTGGGATTTAGGGATCAGGGTTTAGGGTTTGGCGTTTTAGGGTTTAGGGTTTATATTTTTAGGTTTTAGGGTTTAGAGTTGAGGATTTCAGGTTTTATAGTTTAGGGTTTAGGGTTTTGTGTTTTGGATTTAGTGTTTAGGGTTTAGAGTTTAGGGTTTCAATGTTAGGGTTTTAGGTTTTCCATGTTAGGGTTTTACATTTTAGGGTTTGGGGTTTTAAGGTTTAGAGTTTAGGGTTTTCAGTGTTAGGGTTTATGGTTTAAAGATCAGGGTTTAGGGTTTGGGGTTTTATGGTTTAGGGTTTATATTTTAAGGTTTTGGTAGGTTTTCCATGTTAGGGTTTTACATTTTAGGGTTTAGGGTTTGGGGTTTTCAGTGTTAGGGTTTATGGTTTAAAGATCAGGGTTTAGGGTTTGGGGTTTTAGGGTTTAGGGTTTATATTTTAAGGTTTTAGGGTTTAGAGTTGAGGATTTCAGGTTTTATAGTTTAGGGTTTAGGGTTTTGTGTTTTGGATTTAGTGTTTAGGGTTTAGGGTTTCAATGTTAGGGTTTTAGGTTTTCCATGTTAGGGTTTTACATTTTAGGGTTTGGGGTTTTAAGGTTTAGAGTTTAGGGTTTTCAGTGTTAGGGTTTATGGTTTAAAGATCAGGGTTTAGGGTTTGGGGTTTTATGGTTTAGGGTTTATATTTTAAGGTTTTGGTAGGTTTTCCATGTTAGGGTTTTACATTTTAGGGTTTAGGGTTTGGGGTTTTCAGTGTTAGGGTTTATGGTTTAAAGATCAGGGTTTAGGGTTTGGGGGTTTTAGGGTTTAGGGTTTATATTTTAAGGTTTTAGGGTTTAGAGTTGAGGATTTCAGGTTTTATAGTTTAGGGTTTAGGGTTTTGTGTTTTGGATTTAGTGTTTAGGGTTTAGAGTTTAGGGTTTAGGGTTTCAATGTTAGGGTTTTTGGTTTTCCATGTTAGGGTTTTAGGGTTTTACATTTTAGGGTTTAGGGTTTAGGGTATTAGGGTTTAGGGTTTAAGGTTTTCATTGTTAAGGTTTTGGGATTACGGATCAGGGTTTAGGGTTTGGGGTTTTAGGGTTTAGGGTTTATATATTTAGGTTTTAGGGTTTAGAGTTCAAGATTTCAGGTTTTATAGTTTAGGGTTTAGGGTTTGGGGTTTTGATTTACGGTTTATTTCTTTAGGTTTTAGGGTTTTGTGTTTTGGATTTAGTCTTTATGGTTTAGAGTTTAGGGTTTAGGTTTTCAATGTTAGGGTTTTAGGTTTTCCATGTTAGAGTTTTTCGGTTTTACACTTTCGGATTTAGGGTTTGGGGTTTTAGGGTTTTAGGATCAGGGTTTGGGTTTATTTTTTTATGTTTTGGGGTTTAGGGTCTAAGATTTCAGGTTTTATTGTTTAAGGTTTAGGGTTTTGTGTTTAGGATTTAGGGTTACGGGTTTAGGGTTTAGGATTTTCAGTTATAGGGTTTAGGGATTAGGGTTTAGGGTTTTAGGGTTTAGGTTTGTATTTTTAGGTTTTAGGGTTTAGAGTTGAAGATTTCAGGTTTTATAGTTTAGGGTTTAGGGTTTTGTGTTTTGGATTTAGTGTTTAGGGTTTAGAGTTTAGGGTTTAGGGTTTCAATGTTAGGGTTTTAGGTTTTCCATGTTAGGGTTTTATGGTTTAGGGTTTGGGGTTTAATATTTCTGGTTTTATAGTTTAGGGTTTAGGGTTTTGTGTTTTTGATTTAGTCTTTAGGGTTTAGTGTTTTGGGTTTAGGGTTTCAATGTTAGGGTTTTAGGTTTTCCATGGTAGCGTTTTCCATTTTAGGGTTTAGGGTTTGGTTTTGGTTTACGGTTTATTTCTTTAGGTTTTAGGGTTTTGTGTTTTGAATTTCGTCTTTATGGTTTAGAGTTTAGGGTTTAGGGTTTCAATGTTAGGGTTTTAGGTTTTCCATGTTAGAGTTTTTCGGTTTTACACTTTCGGATTTAGGGTTTGGGGTTTTGGTATCAGGGTTTGGGTTTATTTTTTTATGTTTTGGGGTTTAGGGTCTAAGATTTCAGGTTTTATTGTTTAAGGTTTAGGGTTTTGTGTTTAGGATTTAGGGTTACAGGTTTAGGGTTTAGGATTTTCAGTTATAGGGTTTAGGGATTAGGGTTTAGGGTTTAGGATTTTTGGGTTTTAGGGTTTAGGTTTGTATTTTTTAGGTTTTAGGGTTTAGAGTTGAAGATTTCGGGGTTTTATAATTTAGGGTTTAGGGTTTTGTGTTTTTGATTTAATCTTTAGGGTTTAGAGTTTAGGGTGTAGGGTTTTCAATGTTAGGGTTTTAGATTTTCCATGTTGGGATTTAGGGTTTTACATTTTTAAAGTTTAGGGTTTGGGGGTTTTTAGGGTTTAGGGTTCGGGGGTTTTCGGTGTTAGGGTTTGGGGGTTTAGGGATCGGGGGTTTAGGGTTTGGCGTTTTGGGGTTTAGGGTTTATATTTTTTAGGTTTTTAGGGTTTAGAGTTGAGGATTTCAGGTTTTATAGTTTAGGGTTTAGGGTTTTGTGTTTTGGATTTAGTGTTTAGGGTTTAGAGTTTAGGGTTTCAATGTTAGGGTTTTAGGTTTTCCATGTTAGGGTTTTACATTTTAGGGTTTGGGGTTTTAAGGTTTAGAGTTTAGGGTTTTCAGTGTTAGGGTTTATGGTTTAAAGATCAGGGTTTAGGGTTTGGGGTTTTATGGTTTAGTGGTTTATATTTTAAGGGTTTTGGTAGGGTTTTTCCATGTTAGGGGTTTTACATTTTAGGGTTTAGGGTTTGGGGGTTTTCAGTGTTAGGGTTTATGGTTTAAAGATCGGGGGTTTAGGGTTTGGGGTTTTAGGGTTTAGGGTTTATATTTTTAGGTTTTAGGGTTTAGAGTTGAGGATTTCAGGTTTTATAGTTTAGGGTTTAGGGTTTTGTGTTTTGGATTTAGTGTTTAGGGGTTTAGGGTTTCAATGTTAGGGTTTTAGGTTTTCCATGTTAGGGTTTTACATTTTAGGGTTTGGGGTTTTAAGGTTTAGAGTTTAGGGTTTTCGGTGTTAGGGGTTTATGGTTTAAAGATCAGGGTTTAGGGTTTGGGGTTTTATGGTTTAGGGTTTATATTTTAAGGTTTTGGTAGGTTTTCCATGTTAGGGTTTTACATTTTAGGGTTTAGGGTTTGGGGTTTTCAGTGTTAGGGTTTATGGTTTAAAGATCAGGGTTTAGGGTTTGGGGTTTTAGGGTTTAGGGTTTATATTTTAAGGTTTTAGGGTTTAGAGTTGAGGATTTCAGGTTTTATAGTTTAGGGTTTAGGGTTTTGTGTTTTGGATTTAGTGTTTAGGGTTTAGAGTTTAGGGTTTAGGGTTTCAATGTTAGGGTTTTTGGTTTTCCATGTTAGGGTTTTAGGGTTTTTACATTTTTAGGGTTTAGGGTTTAGGGTATTAGGGTTTAGGGTTTAAGGTTTTCATTGTTAAGGTTTTGGGATTACGGATCAGGGTTTAGGGTTTGGGGTTTTAGGGTTTAGGGTTTATATATTTAGGTTTTAGGGTTTAGAGTTCAAGATTTCAGGTTTTATAGTTTAGGGTTTAGGGTTTGGGGTTTTGATTTACGGTTTATTTCTTTAGGTTTTAGGGTTTTGTGTTTTGGATTTAGTCTTTATGGTTTAGAGTTTAGGGTTTAGGGTTTCAATGTTAGGGTTTTAGGTTTTCCATGTTAGAGTTTTTGGGTTTTACACTTTCGGATTTAGGGTTTGGGGTTTTAGGGTTTTAGGATCAGGGTTTGGGTTTATTTTTTTATGTTTTGGGGTTTAGGGTCTAAGATTTCAGGTTTTATTGTTTAAGGTTTAGGGTTTTGTGTTTAGGATTTAGGGTTACAGGTTTAGGGTTTAGGATTTTCGATTATAGGGTTTAGGGATTAGGGTTTAGGGTTTTAGGGTTTAGGTTTGTATTTTTAGGTTTTAGGGTTTAGAGTTGAAGATTTCGGGGTTTTATAGTTTAGGGTTTAGGGTTTTGTGTTTTTGGATTTAGTGTTTAGGGTTTAGAGTTTAGGGTTTAGGGTTTCAATGTTAGGGTTTTAGGTTTTCCATGTTAGGGTTTTATGGTTTAGGGTTTGGGGTTTAATATTTCTGGTTTTATAGTTTAGGGTTTAGGGTTTTGTGTTTTTGATTTAGTCTTTAGGGTTTAGTGTTTTGGGTTTAGGGTTTCAATGTTAGGGTTTTAGGGTTTTCCATGGTAGCGTTTTTCCATTTTTAGGGTTTAGGGTTTGGTTTTGGTTTACGGGTTTATTTCTTTAGGGTTTTAGGGTTTTGTGTTTTGAATTTCGTCTTTATGGTTTAGAGTTTAGGGTTTAGGGTTTCAATGTTAGGGTTTTAGGTTTTCCATGTTAGAGTTTTTCGGTTTTACACTTTCGGATTTAGGGTTTGGGGTTTTGGTATCAGGGTTTGGGTTTATTTTTTTATGTTTTGGGGTTTAGGGTCTAAGATTTCAGGTTTTATTGTTTAAGGTTTAGGGTTTTGTGTTTAGGATTTAGGGTTACAGGTTTAGGGTTTAGGATTTTCAGTTATAGGGTTTAGGGATTAGGGTTTAGGGTTTAGGATTTTGGGTTTTAGGGTTTAGGTTTGTATTTTTAGGTTTTAGGGTTTAGAGTTGAAGATTTCAGGTTTTATAATTTAGGGTTTAGGGTTTTGTGTTTTTGATTTAATCTTTAGGGTTTAGAGTTTAGGGTGTAGGGTTTCAATGTTAGGGTTTTAGATTTTCCATGTTGGGATTTAGGGTTTTACATTTTAAAGTTTAGGGTTTGGGGTTTTAGGGTTTAGGGTTCAGGGTTTTCAGTGTTAGGGTTTGGGGTTTAGGGATCAGGGTTTAGGGTTTAGCGTTTTGGGGTTTAGGGTTTATATTTTTAGGTTTTAGGGTTT